>JAFIRS010006082.1:0-43247 GCA_018342105.1 Gonioctena quinquepunctata | reverse complement strand
CCAAATTTTATCTTAATATCGCAAAAACTGAAAGAGCTATGAAGAAAAAAATAAAAAAATCTTGAACCTTTAACACTCTGTAGATCGTTAATGTTTATGAAAAAGTCTTTTTTGACCTGAAAAGTACGCCCCTGAAATCTTGATACTGAATTTTGAAACACCCTGTATATAGAAAATCCATTTTCTCCAAATCTGGTGATCTGGGTTGCCATAAAACTGATCCTTCCTATTCACCTCTCAGAAAATGCCTTGTCGAGATGGTCTCGAATAGGAAGTGAATAGTATACCAGTGCACCTTCATGTAAAAACCACATACTCTGTTTGATATTTTCAGGGACGTGTTCTAAGAGAAAATCCAAATAATCATGCAGGAATCGTGAAAAGTTTTTTCCGTTCAGTTTTCCTTCAAAAAAAGTATGCTTAATAATAACTGAGCTCCTGAACTAATGTGAGTAACTAATTTTGAGTCGGCGCCAAACAAACTAGCAATCGAATTAGGTAATGCGTAAAATGATGGAATCCGGATGCAGGGCGGCGTTTTGATAATTTTTTTAAAGACATTTAAGGATTTTCGTTGATTGTTTGTTTGGCGCCGACTCAAAATTAGTTACTCACATTAGTTTAGGAGCACAGTTATTGAAAGTTTATTTTATTTTTTGCTTTTCAGTTTCTTTTTTCGTCGGTTTAATTTTTTGTTAAAAAGTTTTTATTAACCAACAGTTTAGTTCTATACGAATTATTTGAAAAAATGTTGACTATAGGTTTGGTTTGTATACCAGAATATTTAATCACTCAATAAACTGGAACTATTCCGGTGATTAAACCCAACGTACTGACCCTTAGAAACATTAATTTCCGGTACATAGCATATTGACATTATTTTTATGGCAGTTTTCATGACAACATTAATTCCGTTTATACCACCCCTTACATTCTGACAATGGGTGAGAATTATATTAGGGATAATGGAATAATAACAGAAGTTAAAAAAAAATGTTTTTCTTAATAATCATATTATCGTTTTTTCATTAATACAAAATATAAATTGATTTGCAAAAAAAAATTTTTCGCCATTTGTTGATACATTTTTTATAAACAAATTTATTATTTCAATATTTAAAAAAAAATTTTTAAAAAAAATTTTTAAAGTTTTTTATATTTTTTTTTAAAAATAATTAAATTTTTTTTTTCTAAAATCATAATTGACAGTCCTCTATAAAGTAACAAAAACATTTTTTTTATCAACAATTCCATTGTTTATTAACTTACCAATTTGTTATAAACAAATTTTTAACTTTGTTAATTTTTTTTCTGAAACTTCAAAATTTACAAAAAAAAAAAGATTTTTTTTTTTTTTTTTTTTGAAATAAAATATTTTATTTTTTTTTTGTTACTTTATAGAGGACTGGGGTTATGATTTCCAGAAAAAAAATAATTTCTTATCTAATTATTTAAACAATAGAAATATAAAAAAACACTATTTTAAACAATTAAAAATTGTTATTAAATCAATTTATATCTTGTATTATTAAAAAAACGATAATATGATGATTAAAAAAAATAAAAAAATTACTTGGATTTTTTAGTTTTTGTTCAAGTTTAAAAATTATTATAAACAAAGTATGAATATTTTTTTAACTTTTATGGCGTGATCTTGTTAAGTATGTATATAAGAAAGGCTCTACAAAGCGAAAAATTTTTACGAAAATTATTTAAACATTTTTTTTCATTACAATTAAGACAGAAGTTCGAGAAAATTTTGTAGTTAACAATCGTTTAACTTGTTGAAAAATTAACAAGTAAAATTTCCAACGGGAATAAATTATTTATAGTGTTCCGAATACACCATAATTTTTTCAAATTAAAAAAAAAAAAATTAATACCTTAAATAAATTAATTAATGTGTCATACTCGCTTTTGACGCCGCGCGCGCAACCTAAAAATGTCGCTCGGAGACCCATTTTCAGCGTTAAATTAAAACTATAAATAATGGAGTATGAGTTCCGAGAGCTGGGAGTTTTTTTATTGGAAATTTCTTAAATATTAATAGTTTAGGAAATATTGGCAAAAAACGAAATGCCATTTTTTTTTCATCTTCAATTCTTTATAACTTTTGCAATTTTTTATGTGCTAATACACGCTTCTGGCACATTTTTCTAGGTGTTATTCCGGATCCAATGAGCTATCACACATAATTTTAAGAGCAGTATCTCTATTTTAGACCATTTTCAACTTGTCGAGTAGACTATATCACAAATATCCATAATTTGTTATGGAATTTTATTTATACCTGAATCTGTTTTAGATACGTTTACTTTAAGGTAGTTCCGCCATGAGACAGTTGAATTAGGAAATTATAAAAATTTGGCATACGTATTGTTCAACATGTGAACAACCCCTCTATAAAATTTTAACAAGTTTCACCATCCCGAACCCGAGATATATATAATTGAAGTTGACTCAATTAACACGTAACATATGGACCATGCATAGGCAAACAGCACATTATTAATTCTACAGTTAGTACTAAAATTAGGAAGTTTATGAAAAACGAGGAGGAGCTAGAACAGGATATCATAGATATTGTGAAAAAAAATCAAAGTGATTGACCATCTAGTTTGACAGATATAATCAAAACTACTCTCGTTATTCAAAATAGTCCATGGGGAAGCGCACAGCCTAAAGGGGGGGGGGTCGTAGAGAAATGCGGATTGTGCCAGGGGACTTTTTAAGGAAGGACAGGGGACCATTTGAGAGTCTGAACGCGAAAAAAAAACTAGATGACCCCATCGATTTTAACGATACCCCTCCTTCCCCCTCAAAAAAAAGTTCAAAAAGAGTAGGGTGATTGCGCCAGTAGTCGGCCACTTAAGGGGATATTGTAGGTTTGATATGGTTCCATATTTACATATTCGCAGATAGAAAATTAAAAAAAATATGACGAATAGAAAAAGGTATAAGTAATATGAAAAAAAATATTACAGAACCATAGGGCTTCCACACCTTCAAGAAAAAAATAATATCTACAAAAAGTACACTTTTGCTAGTTCTCGGCCACCAAACTCCAGTTCTCGACCTGCTAGTGCACCAATTCTCGGCCACCTACCCAGTTGTCGCTCCATTGATGCCTTTTTCGCCATGGATCTTATGTTCCCCATCAATAAGGTTGATATTAGCGATTTTTCGAATGAACAGCTTACACAACATATTTATTGAGTTTAATGAAACAGAACAGTTTACAAAAAGAAAAATATAAAATATATCAAATTAAATGAAAAAACATTTAAAATAATAACGTCAAAAAATTAAATACTTTTTCTTAAAACAAAAAATCACAGAAAAGAAACATCTAAATAAAAAAGTATGGAGTTGCGATCAGGTACAATTTTCGCATATATAATCTTTTTTCCCAGCCTCAGAATAAGGTAGAGAAGAAAGATTGGTACATCGCAGGTGGTACCACCTTGTACAGCTGGCGCAGCCAATATTCTTCTCTCCTTATCCTCTATGTCAGCTAATCAGAACATCGTCACACATGGAACATTTTTGCTTTGGCTTCCTAGGTTTTGGTTTGGATTTCAATTTTGATTTCCTTTCAGCAATTTCCTTCCTCCTAATAATTCTCTTTTCCTGCAACTTCTCTTCTCTTTCTGCCTTCAAAGTTGCTCTTATCTTGCGTCTATTTTCAATGTCTTTGGTTTTTTCAATATCTCTTCCTCTTTAAGTAAAATGCTGCTACATAGACACCTACCTACCTAGGTAGGTACCAACTATCGAGGCATCATTTTTTTTAAATATTTTGTAGTAAAATAATATGTACCTAGGTATTATCGGACATATTGTTGGAAGCACTCTTCTTTTCATAGCAAAATTTCTTGAAATTCAATAAAACAAAGTGGAAAATCGATTGCGATTTCTGGTCTGATAAGAGTGGCCGAGAACAGGCGTTCTTGATGCTAGTTGTCGACCGCAAATATTCTATAGAAAAATGTGCTGGCCAACAATTGGCACACATTATACCAATTCTCGGCCATATAAAAGCAAGTTATTATATTTATTTTATATATGACATTTTAGTGGCCGGAAACTGGCTACAGAATCAACTTCAAAAAGGACAGAACGATAAATGTCCATAGCATTGGACCGTGTCATTAAAGGACCACGAATACTCAGCTCTATGATCCAGTTCTCGGCCACCATGGCCGACAAATGGAAAATAGTTGTTTGAGATCCCAATCTACCGGCCACCCCTCAATTTAAAGAAAAAATCATTCATTTACAGTTTTCTCGCATTGAAATGGTAGTTCAACAAATAAAGATACCCCCTACATAAGTTTTTTCTTGTAGATCTAGAAAAAAATCACTTGAACTTACCGTTGAAGAAGTTAAGAAGTTATGTCCCACTACTTTTATTCAATTGACCAACGCACAAACAACGTTCACTTCGACCACCATCTCTTGAACTGGCAGGGAAAGAATGATGAGTCTCTGAACAAGTAAATCTATGAAGGAATATGTCGGGAAAAGTATGAGAGAACTTTTGGCGGAATTTTCAAATATGTAGAGTTAGTATCTTTCTTATTATTTCATGAAAATGGCAAAAACGGCCGACAACTGGAAGTGGCCGGCAAACTGGCGCAATCACCCTACTACAAAAAAGTCCATTGAAGTTTTATTGAAAAACGAAAAAAAAATTCCCATGACGTATGATTTCTAGTGAGGGGGGGAGCCCGGGTCTGAAATTTTTTTTTTTGCTGCGCTTTTCGGGGACATCAACTTTTTGAGTCGCCGACTTTCTATAACGAAGAAATTTTCTAGAGTCGATTGGGGGGGCAAGTGCTCCCTTTCAAAAAAAAATTTTTTTCGCGTTTCAAATCGAAAAGTCCTCTGAAGTTTTTCGATTCCGTCGAAAATAATTTCCTAATTCAACTGTCTCGTGGCGGAGCTACCTTAAACAAAGCATTAGTATCCACCTGTGCCTGTGTTTTGTTAGAGTTTTTTTCCTTTATCAACCCAGCTTTTTGTAGAACCAGGTCAGAAAGTATGTTTACCTACTTTTTGTGAGATTTTGACCTTCAGATCATTTTTATTGTTTCTTAAAAAACCTTCCTCAACTGTGTCATTGAATTCTGAGGCAAATTATTCATTAATATTAACGTGAGAAATTAATTGGAAACATTTTGAATCATTATAATCTACATTTTCAGCAAAAAGAAGTGAGCTGTCGACAGCTGCCTTTGACATTAGGGATCTAATTATTAAATCTTTGTATGTATTAACTATTCTGGAGGATTGATCCCCCATTTCAACTCTTACTTTATATGGCTAATCTATATTCCAGTGTCTAGTATGGAAACAATCCAGTATACAAATTAATAATAATTAGAACGAACACACTCATTCTGAACATATTCAAAAGAATACTCATGTGGAATGAGTATCAAAAAGTATAAGCAGATCATTAGAAAAATCAAAGGCATTAAAAAAATTACAATAATGTGATTATTCCACACAATGAAGGACTGATTCTGCATTGGAAATATTTCGCCATCAGATTCAGAAGAATCATCAATTGTAATAATATCCATTTTGATAGAGGAAAGGAAAGCAAATGGGATAAGTATGTAAATCCAAGGTTGTGAAAAAAAAAGAGATAAAAAGTACACCATAAACAAACAAAAAATATGTTTAGGAATAGAGGTTTAAAATTGTGGGAAAACTTACATTTTCTTTGTTACAAATAGTAGTTTGGCCGGTGGCATCAAGTATATCTTCCAAATTATCTTTCACCTTTTCCAGGGCTGCCCTATTCCATGCTAGAATGCTAGGGTCTCTCGCATGTAAAAAACTTGAAACCGTTTTCGTGGGATCTGTAAATTCAGTTTCCATATCTGCGAATTCAAAATGTCATTGTTCTTCCTGTTTAACACACACTTTGCCCTATATCCTATATTTGAACTTAATATCAGGTTGTATTAATAACAATATTAACCACATCTAGGTACTCAGCAGTATGCTGAAGTATAGAACTCTTGTCTACGAGTTGAAATGAACGTTTTCGGTTGAAACTCAGAATTTTAAAAGCCCAATTTCCAGTGTTGTCATGTCATATTCCAGTGTTGTCATGTCGTCATATCTCAGTGCTGTCACTTGTCACTATAGAAACCTTGGACACAGAGTAGTTACACAGAGAAGGCTAGACAAGAAAATCAAAATTAGAGAGATGGAGTCCTATCTCGAATTAAATGCCCCGGGAGAACTGTCGGAATGATGCCCTTCTTTACCTACATCAAGGTAATTGTAAATATACAACTGAAGGGATTACGGCAATACCTCCATTTTGAATGATGACGTTTGTTATGACACAGAATTGCCAACTTCACGAAATCTCAAAATTCATCAGGAAATTCAAGGAATAAATGATATTATTCTACATAAAACTCAAGCATTCGACACAACATACGATTTCGGAAACGTGTTATCAAGTAATTATTCATTTTTCATAGATTTTTTCCACCTTTTTACTTTTGTTGGCAGTATTGTCCTGATTCCAAATGAAACATAACTGGCAGTTGTGCCTATCTCGAATTGAAGGTCCGAGGACAATGGAGCGGCAAACCAAATATCAGAAAGATTACCACCTAGAAAGCGCAGCCACAAACTCAGAAATTGAAAAATGTTCAATGTTTTCAATAAATCGAAATTGAAAACGTATGCATCGTTACCTAACATAGTTCAAACTTTTACCACTATAATAGTTGCTTCGAACTGTCAACTATAATTTCATCTGTATTTGTTTATGTTTTACTAATATTTTTATTATCATAGTATTTTCAATTGTTACTGAAATATCACATTAAAAGTGAGGTTGAATTTATGTTTGGGTTGTAAGAAATAGTATTGACTATCAATATTCCTGGAACAACCACCATTGGCGCTAGTGTTTGAGAAAAGTTATTCAAGTGAAGGTCAAATAGCGTTTGAATTGAGCACTTTTAAATTTGAAAATGTCGACAGAATTTTGGGATTTGAAATTATTTCACAAAATGTAATGAATTTTAAATCATGCGTTTTCCTATTTAACATTTCATACATAGATGGTGCTGGTGGCATATATTTTATGTTACACCTGGATTGAGATTCAAAATAAACCCACTTTGCTGATTTTGGTTTTATTATAATTTCTTTCCATAAGTGAGCAAAAAAGTGCATTTAGTCAGCTTTTTAAGTAATATCAATAACATAAGTAATAACTTCAATTAGTTGAAACGGAGGTTTTCCTCACAATTAAAGCTAATACAATTAAATGGAAATATTAACATAATGGATCGAACAACTCTAGTTCGAGTTTGGAGAATGTACAAGCGATAAAGAATAGAACTGGAATAATCAACGAAATATCACAATTTCAAGAAAACTGTTATACGATTCAACCGAAAGGAAGGCTTTTTTTGATGTTGGCAACTTGTGCAGCACTCCCCTATTAACTCTACCTGACATCAGGCTTTTTCACGACTCGTTGCGCGCAAGCGTATCCGCCATGTTAAAAAAGCGGGTAATATGAAAATTTCGGACACTTAGTAATTACACGAGTTATTACCCTTATAATCAGTGCAATTAAATGAAAAATGAATTGGTGCTTCATCAGTACAAGATCTTACAATGTTTTACAACCTGATAAACTCTGTACATTAAATTAATCTTCACGCTCCCCCCAGACTAACACGCTCAACCAAATCCTTCTACATACCTCACTACAGAACTAATATCGCTGGAAATTCTTTTATCACAAGAGCATCCACACTAGCAAACACCACCTCCTTGGACTTTTTTTAGTGGCCCCGCACAGTTCAAGTCTACCCTGAGCCAAGTCTTCTATAAGTAAAGGTGCTTTAAAATGTTTCAATAAACCACTTGGCATTGTGTACTCTTCTTCTCTTTTCTTTCTTTTTCTACTTCTGTAACAGGAATTTTACACTATTAGGCTTTTTGAATTTGTGAACTGAGGAAAGGTGAAAAAAAAACCAGGAAAGATACTTTTTCTTAATTTTTAATGTTTTTTTCAGTTTTACAGTAATGGTGGTGTTAATAAGTATCCTAAATACTTGAATAGAGTTTACCTCAATGCTTACTGCTACACTTCAGGGCAAATCGAAAGACATTAGAAATTATACAACATTTATTTCCTTCAATATTCGAATCACCTTAACTTCAAATGAAATAAAGCCAACTTGAGAAGTCCCTCAAGCAAAAATCATCTCGTCCCTCCTTCTTTTTGGAGCGTTTGGTTTCACCTGGCATTCGGAATGGTTCATCAATTCTGGCGGACACGTGGATACGGGGGATGATATCAGCATCTGCTTGAGGTCGTAGAACAGAAGAGAATCGTCCTGGGTACAAAAACTGACTGCAATACCAGTTTTACCGGCACGACCTGTCCTACCAATACGATGGGTGTAATCTGAAATTAAATGCAGAATTATAGAATTGACTGTTGAGATTATTTGGATCTTGCTGATTTATTAGTAAAACATGATTTGTACTGTGATTCTGATGTATGTATTATTTTGGTTGAACATCAGTCAATATTTCTGGTCATATATTCAGTTTGAGGTTTGAATTCATCAAACAAGTATGTATTTTTGAAGAAAAACAGTATACATTCTTGGATATAGATCCAAATACTTCTTACATTGTGGAATGACAAATGTAATACTTCTTGCATTGAATACATTTTTTTATAAAAAAGTATAACCTTCTTGAAATCTAGTGGCTTGCTAATAAAATATAAGTAAGGTATTGCCTGTGCTAGAAAAGCAAGCAAGTATTTAAAAAATTGTCAATAAAAAAAAAAGTGTGGAATAAACTACACCAAGGAACATGTATAAATACATATGGTCCAACACCAAACTTCACAATAATAACTCAAACAATAATGTAGAGACAAACTCACCTTCAATAGTCTTAGCCATGTCATAGTTGATGACCATGGACACATCTTTGATGTCGATACCTCTTCCGGCAACGTCAGTCGCCACCAAGATATCTTTGGTACCCCCTTTGAGACTGGCCAGCGCGTACTCACGCTGTTCCTGGCCTTTGCCACCGTGCAAAGTACAAGCATTGTAGCCGAATTTCTCCAGACCTTTGGCCAGCACATCGGCTCCCTTCTTTTGGTTGACGAAAATGATGACGGGTGGATCGACGCCTGGAAATAACAAATGGAATGGAATCAAAGAGTGAGAAAACGAATTGGTGATTTCTATAAATGAAATTGACTGAAAAACAATCTGAAAACGACACGGGCTCAATTCCGAATGCTTTTCCAAATATGCTTCCTGTTTTTCTACAGTTGCGGTACATAACAGCAGCATAATATTTAATGTTTTATGAACAATATTGCCTTATACAGTGCTTTTCTAAATCTTTATTTAAAATGCACTCCTTTGACAGTATTTAAAATAAGAGTTATTGTGGTGTGTAAATAAATAATAATAGTAATTTATTTAACTCTTTTTCTGATGTTCTCCATCGTTTTGCCGAAATCTGCGTTATTCATGGATATTGGATATTTACATAAATTTCAAGAAACTCTATGAAGATGCATAGAAATGTACGAATTACACTATCATTTGATAGCTTTTTATTTTTTGTCAGTCACATACCTCTCGATAAGTATTCCATCAACTTGCGTCTCTTGTCGTTTTCTCCCATGATGTGGACTATTTGTTCGACTCTTTCGACGGGTTTGCCGATGGAACCTATGTAGACCACCGCTGGGCGACGAAGATAGGTTCTAGCGAGCCGTTCTACTGCCGGAGGCATGGTAGCGGTAAACATGACGGTTTGCCTGTACTTCTTTTTGCTGTTGTAGTTTGCTAGTAGAAGTCTGAAATAATGTATTTACAAAATTGGCTGCATCCATTCCACTAGCTCTTTATTTCATTCAGATCAACTCTGATTACAAGCTTTTATTTAGTTTCACCTGTCCCGGTGTCTGTCTGTCTGTAATAAAATCTTGCAAGTTAAATTTGACGCACTTCTAGTTGCCAGATTAAAGTGAAATTTGGCAGGTGTTCATAGTTCCCGTAACGATGCATTTTGGAATTTTTGTTAGAGAAAAAAACAAAATGGCGGCTCTAAGATGGCGGACGAGATTTGTGTTAATGGTCCGATTCGACTCAAAATTGGTTGTGAGGGTTTTCAGGGTCGAAGATTCTGAATTTTTTGTCAAAATTCATAGAATTGAAATGGCTGCTCCAAGATGGCGGACGATCTCTGTGATTATGGTCTGATTCTATTCAAAATAGGTATGTGGAGGTTTTCGGGATAGGAGATTATGCATTTTTTGTCAAAATTCTTTCATTTACGCTGGCAGATGAATTTTGTGATTTTGGTTCGATTGTATTCAAAAATGGTATGGGGGGGTTTTCGGGGTTGAAGATTATGATTTTTTTTTGGTCAAAATTTATAAAATCAAAATGGCGGCTCCAAGATGGCGGACGATCTCTGTGATTATGGTGCGATTCTATTCAAAATTGGTATGTGGAGGTTTTGGAGTCAGAGATTATGAATTTATTGTCAAAATTCATGAATTCAAGATGGCGGCTCCAAGATGGTGGACAAGTTTTGTGATAATGGACCGTTTCTATTCAAAATAGGTATTTTGGGGTCGGAAATTATGAATTTAGTCGAAAATTATTGATTTTTTGTCAGAATTCATAAATTAAGGATGGCAGCTTCAGGATGACGAAAGAGTTCATCTTTGAATGGTCTCCTCATCGAAGTACTGGATAGCTCATAACTTACAGGAAAAAGACCTCATAATGTTGATGCATTAACAAAAATGCATAGATTAAGGCGTATTTACTAAAAGGCGCAAAATAAAATAATAAAAAAAACCTTGAAGACAAGCTTTTATTCAAATGCGCAATAAAGTAAAAAATAATTGTTTGGATGTGTGACGTGGGTTATTCCTTGAATTATAGATTCAAAAACTTGTCGCTTTTGTATTTGAACTGAAAACTTTGCGCGGCAAGCTCTTGAATCTATAACTCATCGCACATCCAAAGCAATTAATTTTCTCTTTTTACCACATATGAATAAAAGCTAGAGTCATTTTGATAATGTAAAAATAATATATATAGTATAAGATAACTATAAAATGTTTGAAAGTAGACGATAAAAATATCAAATGATTAAAATTTAGAAAATTTCAATAATAGTCAGAGAGAGTCATGAGACTGGTTTTCGTTGAATATTATCTCCAGACTTGTTTTAGTAATGATAAACCACAATTTTAACCGAATACATTTTGTACAGCTAAGAAACCTTTTGAAGTCCTTGTAATTTTGAATATTGTTGGGTCACGTTACTTCAGTTTTCAATTCACAGAGTTTTCTCATTCAGAAAAAGAGCTTAATAAAAAATAACTTTCATTAACAAGCTCAATCTTTGTTCAATTTCCTTATTATTATGGAACATAAGCCAAACTGGGTCACACTATGTGAAAGCGAAATAGCCTGTTTAAAGAGCTTCAAAACAATATGGTGAACATTTTGTAAAATTTAGCTTGATTTGTTCATTTACCAATGTATACTTTTCAAAACCTGTTTTTTCAACACTTGAATATTTATATTTTATGGGGACATTTCTAAAGATCTTGTGAAATTAAAACACTCACTTGGTATCCTCTGCCTCATCGGAATCAGGCTTCAGATTTGTAACTGGCATGTACTCCAGAATTTTCTGTACATCAGGCTCGAAGCCAAGATCTATCATCCTATCTGCTTCATCAAGTACAATGTAGGTACACTGATTTAAAACAAGATATCTGTTTTCTAATACATCAATGAGACGACCAGGAGTTGCAATTACAATTTCACACCCCATACGTAACCTGGAAATTAACAATGTATATGGGTGTTTTCGAAATAGTCTTAGATGTTAACACTAACCTGAAACCCTGTTCTTCTCGACTGAGACCTCCCACGACCACCACAGTCCTGATCCCCAGTGGCTGCCCAAACTTGACAGTCTCTTCTTCGATTTGCTGTGCCAATTCACGTGTAGGCGCCATAATTATGGCGTACGGACCTTGATCAGCGTCTTCGTTCCTCTCGATCTTGGGCAGACTTTGGATCCAAGAAAGCAAGGGGAACAAGAAAGCGAGGGTCTTACCAGACCCTGTTTCTGCCACGCCGATGATGTCTCGATTTTGCATGCCGATAGGTATAGCTTGCCTTTGGATAGGCGTGGGTTCTTTGTAGCCGACTTTTTCAACGATTTCAAGAAGTTCTTTTTGAATGCCGGATTCTTTCCAGTTTCGGATTGGTTCTGGGATTCTTCCACCTGATAATAAAAAGGATAATGCAGTCATCTACTTCATTGATTGCTTTGGAGAAAATGATGCTCATACAATTTTGAGCAACTGTGCAAAACAGTGTTCTCTGGTGTCATTATTGAATTGAAATATCCCCCAAATTGTTCGACGTATCAACTCAAGTGTCTGCGCTTTTTTATACCCAAAATTATAATATTAATCCAATATGGCTTTTCCAAGAATGTTGGTATTTTGTCCTTTAAAAACTGTGTTATTCCTGATTAAATGTTTGTTATGAACATATGATATATTTTGTTTGTTGATAAAGCCAATTTTTTCAAGTTAGCTTCAATAATGTTGATAATTTCATTGTCTGAAACTGAATTTGAACTAATGGGCATCTGCAAAAATGTCTGGGATACAAAATTATTTATTTATCTTATTTATGTTCTTAAAAAACTCATATATTTCATAATTATAAAAATGATTTCAAAAAAGAATTTAAATACCAAAAAAATTTCCAAAAATTAATTTGATAAAAGACATACGTCTATGTTTGTGGTTAATTGTCAGGAGACTGAAATAGCCTAAAATCTAGTAAGAGCCTTTTGAGATAACAGTCTGAAATAAAGTGCACATCAACTTCCTCCAAGTCTATTGAAAATCCTGAAAATGTAAATACCTTTGATGGTTATGTTGTAATCTTCCCTAAATATTCTCCAATCTCTCTCCGTCATTTCGGGCAATTCTTTGTCAGTCCAATGTCTGTCGTCCCAAAGTTGTTTATCTTCACGTCTTTTTACTTTCTTCAATCTCACTTTTTCCTGTGCTTTCTCAGCCTCTGTTCTTCGTTTTTCCAATAGTTCACCATAAAACTTGCTTTGATCTCTCTTCTGAGCTTTGATATCGATTCCGGCCAGATTACCCCTTCCAAAAAATTGTACCTATAATAAGAATATTAAAAGAATAACAGATGAAATAATAATAAATATACTTTATTGCCCAAAGTCGAAAATCTTGTTGACAAAGCTTCAGGTACATGTATAAATAAAATAAAATATTGGACAAAACAAACAGAATTTCTGGTCATTCAATACAAATACAAAAAAAAATACAGTCTTTGATATCGATTGGCAAATGTATGTAAATGTATAATCTCAACACCGTTATAAAAAAAAAAATCCTTGATTAGAGAGGACAAAAGTAGGGGTCATTTCAAATTATTTCTAGAACTTTATCGTGTGTAGTAATTGGAAGTGATTTCAAAATGTTTTCTTATAATCAAACAGTTTACAAAATAAAAAGAGCTACGACAGTTAGTATCTTTTTATCAGTGAATAGCTGCCTGCATGAATCACATGGCCCGTTTTACAAATATTTCTAATAGCTCTTTTTTGTAATTTGAGGATCGAGTCCAGCAAATTTAAACTACACACTCCCCAAATGAGTAAGCCATACTTCAAATGTGATTCAATCACAGCATAATATGCAGTTTTAGCAGAAGATACTCCAAGCTCCCAGGCAACTACTCTGAATGCATAACATCCGACAGAAAATGTTCTTTTTAATTGTTTTATGTGCATATCAAACTTCAATTTCTTGTCTATAATCAAACCCAGAAATCTGGTACAATCTTTATTCTCAATAATATCACTTTTTAAGGTTACATCGTGAAGAGTCTATATTCGTTTTTCTGATATTAAATAATAAGAGGTTTGAATCACACCAAGATTTGACAATTTTTATATCTTGAGATATTGTTTCGTTAAGATCTTCAATGGTCTTACTCCTCCACAAAATTGTGGTACCATCTGTAAATAACGTAAGTTTGCCAGCAATGATAAGACCTAGAACCGATCCTTGCGGTACTCCCGAATCTATCTCATTGATCCTTGAAATTTTGTTAGTCTTTACTATTTGAGTACGCCCTGTGAGGTATGACTCAAACCAATCCAGAGTTACTCCTCTGCACTCATAATGATGAAGCTTCAACAAGAATAAGGTCACAGAACACTGCCGCAACAATATCTCCGTGATTTATATCAGAGTAAAGCTCATGCAGGAAGGAAATAAAAACATTTTAACAAAAAATTAAACCGACGAAATACGGAACTGAAAAGTAAAAAATAAAATAAACCTTCTTAGTCTCAATAACTAAGCTCTAAACTAATATAAGTAACTAATTTTGAGTCTCGCCAAACAAACAAGCAAATGAATTAGGTAAGGCTAAAATGATGGCATCGAAGTTGTGTGACATTCTGATAATTTTGAAGTAATTTAATGATCTTTGTTGATTGTTTGTTTGGCGCCGACTCAAAATTAGTTACTTACATTAGTTTAGGAGCTTAGTTATTGAGACTAAGAAGGTTTATTTTATTTTGTACTTTTCAATTCCGTATTTCGTTGGTTTAATTTTTTGTTAAAAAGTTATTATTTTTCAATTTTTTGTGGTTGAAATCTACTAATTACTAACTGCTTGTTTTTTTATTACTTCCAAAATACTTACTTATCCACCTTACCTCAACTATTACCAGTTAAATAATATGATTATCTACTTTTACTATTTGCTGTAATATAAATTATTTTTGTTTTCTGGTTAGTTTATTTCATTACTTTGTATATCATTCCATCCTCTCATAGAATATATTGATTGTGATAATGACACTAGCGATCTGTCATTGTCAACTACATATGTGTGCCAATGTTCACAAGTGAAAAATCAATTATCCCCTATTTTTCTACCCGTAAGGGTGGATAATTCCATTCGAAATCCAAATATGATCAACTATGAGGTATACCCTATCTGATAAAAGAAAAATCATCCAAATCGAAGATCCCAGTACAAAGATATAGCTAATAGAATCCGTTAACGGACCAGAATTCAGAGGGTGAGTGATCAATATCCTTCATTTTGCTACCCATCTTTCAAATTCAAATGGGACCAACTTCGAAGTACACCCTATCCACTGAAAAAACAATTATCGGAATCGGACGTCTCAGTAAAAAGTTATGCGTGATCATACATAAAAAAAATAAAAATATATGAGTCGACTAGAGAACCTCCTCCTTTTTGGTTTCGTCGGTTAAAAATTGCGTCATGTATGTTTTTACCATTTTGAAATCCAAATTGATCTGCATGAATCATGTTTGTACTAATGAACTCATTGAGTCTTTTTTTAACTAGTTTTTCAATGATTTTTTCAAGAGTCGGTATTAATACACAACAGTTTCGAAAACGGTACACAAGTCGACACTATCTATACAGACTTCTCAAAGGCCTTTGACAAAATTAATCACAAAATATTACTGAACAAGCTGGATGTATTCGGTCTAGACGAACCACTCTTGTCATTTTTTGATTCCTACCTCACAGACAGAAAATTATATGTTGAACATCGAGGTCACAAATCATTCACCTTCACAGCATCTAGCGGTGCACCCCAGGGAAGTGTATTAGCCCCACCTTTTTCCATATTCATAAATGATATATGTGAAGAATTTTCTAGCTCGTAACGTTATTCGAGACGACCTGAAATTATTTCGACCCATTTCTTCATTGGACGACTGTCTAGTACTTCAGAATGACATTGATTCCCTATACAATTGGTGCAAAGTTAATAAGCTACCTCTGAACATACAGAATGTAAATACATGATCTTCAGTCTAAAAGCAAATATTACTCTTTATCCTTACCAAATAAACAATCATATCCTGACTCATTGTTCAGAAACCAAAGATTTGGGTATCTGGTTCGACCCTAAGCTGAACTTCTCATTACACATAAATAAAATCACTTTACAAGCCAAAAGAATGCTAGGATTAATATTTCGGACCTGCAATGATTTTCAAAATATTGATTGCTTTACTAAACTCTTCAACTCATTTGTAAGATCAAGACTGGAGTATGGATCTCTAATATGGGCCCCAATATATAACGTGCAAATACAAGCTGTCGAATTGTGCCAAAGAAAATTTATGAAATATATGATCTTCAAATTAGACGGTGTTTACCCCAGCAAGGTTGCTGCAACAAAATACTTCTCGATAGGTTCTCTTTCCTATCTTTAGAAAATAGGAGAATATATTATTCATGTATTTTTATATTTAGAATTATACACGGTTTGATAGACTGTCCTGATATTCTGTACAAACTTGATTTCCACGTTCCACACCAGAGTAGCAGAAAAGAGTCATGCTTCTACCTACAACCATATAGAACAAATCTATTCACCAAATCACCAATACACACTGTATGCAAAAGGTACAATGAAATTTGTTCTCCTACTGACGCTCTTTGCAGATAATCTTAGTAATTTCAAAAATAAAATTTAAATCACTTTTACTTCAAAGCTGTAACAATAATTAGTTGATTTATTTTGTTCTAATCTATCTTTTTTTTTTATTATTCTCATTACTCATTCTTTTTCAGTACCTTTACTTATTTGTAAGAAATTGAAATGTAAACTTATATACATATATAAATTGTCTTGTAATTGGGATCTCTCCTGTTAGACAATAAACCGATTTTTTTTTTTTTTTTATTAGAGATATTGGTCTAAAATTTGAGGGATCATGTATCATTGTGCAATGGAATGTATTTTTTAGACAAGTTGGAAATATGCCATTATGAAAGTCAGATATTAATGGGCTAAAGTATTGAGGGCAGCTCTTGGCAGGTTATCGAAAATATACATGGAAATGTCATCAAGGCCAGCTGTTTTTTTATTTCTTTCATTACTTCCAACAATTCAACAATATTTCTATTATTAATATTAAATAATTATCATTCCCATACTCTTCAAGATTTATTAAAGGGTCATATAATACTGTAATGTTTTTATAAACTTTTTTGCAATTGAACAGTAGAAATCATCATTTTTTTAGGTTTTTCCCTCAGGTCATTTATTATGTATTTACTAGCTGACCCATCAGACGTTGTCCTGTCCAAATTTCTATATTCCCTAAAATTGTTTTTCTGAAAACTCTCGTCTGCGTAGAATTTCTTTTTTCCTATGTTTTTCTTTGTATTGTACCATCTAGGTTATGCTTTTGACTCTGCCCGCTTTCCGTTATCCCGTTTCATTATATATATATATATATATATGTAAATATTCCTGAAAACTTTTCCACAACCAAAGAATTACGCATATCCATCGCTCAAATCGTGTTATGGTCTTCAAAAATCCCATAAAAAAAGCACTTTCAATTTTTTCCGAATCCAATAGCTTTTCTAAAAAACCTCTCTTTTCCTAAAAACCGTATTCGGACTATTACAAACAACAAAAAAGGTTTTGTTTGATTTTAATAAAATACAAAAATATTTTTATGTGGACTCGTCCGGGATTGAAAGCACACGCTCTAACTACTGAGCTGCTTGGACCTTTACTAAGAGCTCAGCCAATATTCCTTTTGTTGGCCAAATTTTTCTCGAATTTAAAAAAAATAAGCCAAATCGGTCCAGCTGTTCTCATGTTTTGCGATTACAAAGAATCGAGATTCATTTTTATTACACAGCTTTGGCCACTCGACAGAACAAAGGAGTTCTAATTACAGAGTCGCACAGAAACAAGTTTTATCATAACATTAGAAATGCGTTAAGCTAGATCAAACCTAAAGATAATTATCAATAAGTATACAGTTTACCCTAATTAATGCCTAATATGTCTACAATTAAATCTAATTTTAGAAAAGGATAAGTGAAATAGGTCAAAACCTGAAAAAGTTCAATTGTATAATGTAAAAGAGAGTTGGCGGCGTGCAGGGATCGAACCCACGACCTCATTACTAGTCGAGTGCTCTCCCAACTGAGCATTTATACATAACAGGCACAAATTTCCTTAGTTAAATTGTATATTTGTTGCATACACAATATTGGGGCATTCAGAATATAATTTCTAGTTACTGGAGACACCTTGAATAAGTCATTATTGCGAATGAAATAAACATTTGTCTTGAATGATAATTATATGGAGGAAAACTTTGATTTACTCTGAATTTTAAGTTTAGGAAGAATAACCTCTTTTGAACCCGTTCTATTCTATTTATGTACTTTTGATAAAAAGGATTCCACACTATTGTTGTGTACTCAAGGTGTTTTCGAACATTGGAATTATATGAGTATGCAAGTTTCAGGTTTTCTAAAATCCTTACAGTTCCTGAATAAAAAGCCAAGATTTCTAAGTGCTTTTTCAACCACATGGTCTATGTGGTCTTCAAACGACAATTTCTGATCGACAATGGATCTTTTATTTGTTGAACTTTTTGAGAGGAGAACCATCTATTTCATTAAGTGTAATATAATTTTTTTTCGGGAATTGTTATAGAAGAGCATTTGTTAGCATTAAGGTGTAGCTTGTTAGAGTGACAAGAATCAGATAAACGATCAATGTCTTGTTGAAGAAATACTTGCTGTATTTGCTGCCCTATTGGAGTATAAACATTCAAGACAATGGAGTATAATGAGTAGGTAATGGCTGTGTTTAAAGCAAGAATCGATGTCATTTATGAAAATTGAGAACATCAAAGGCTGCCATGCACACACAAATTCTCCAACTTGATAAGCAAGGTATTATGGTGGACCTTGTCGAAAGCCTTGGAAAAGTCAGTGTACATGACATCCACTTGAAGCGTTTCTAGTACTAGTCGCAAATGCTGACGATAAAATCCGTGTTGACAATGTGTTAGGAGATTTTTTGTCTGTTATTATTCCCTCAAATAGTTTTCCAAATATACATAGAAGAGATATTCCTCTATAAATTTCGATCATACTTTTATAAACTGGAACCATATTGGTTCATTTCCAATCTTTAGGAAAAGTCCCCGTTTTCAGTGAGTGGTTGAAAATTATGGACCATGTATCTTTCATTTTGTTATTTGATGTATCTATTCTATTATTGTAGTAGTTTTCTATTGCAACTTACCTGGTGTTTTTCTTTATAGATATTATTATAATCAAGTGAAGTGTCTTCGCCTGCATCCCAATCGAAAACAAATTTTCTATCATTGAGCCTCCTCACTCTGCGTTTTTTCTTAACGAGCCCCAGGTATCTTTCCTTTATAGCATCTTGCTCTTTTTCCTTGTCCTTATCCTTCTGTTTCTCCTCTTCCCTGTCCCTATCCCGAGGTCTCCTATATTCTCTATCGTCTTTCTTTATGTCTTCCACTCTGCTGGCTTGCATTGCGTCTATGATCTTTCTCTCTTCGTCTTGCTGCTTACGCTGACGATCCACCTCTTCTTGACGTCGTTTGAGCGCTTCTGCTGCACGTTGTTCTTTAGTAAGGAAAACAGGTTTGCTCTTAGCAGCCTCCTCTGCTTTTTTTTTTGCAGAAGTTCCTCTAACGAGAGGGGTTCCTTTTTTCCGGATTCGTCTTTGACTTTCACGTCCACTTTAACTTCCTCCGTTTCCTCTGTTGATTCATTCTTGGTGTCCTTTATTTTCTTATCCTTCTCCTCATATTTTTCTTTATCATTTCTAGTGTGTTTATCTCTGTCGCCCTTCTCCTGTTTTTCATACTTACTGGACTGGTTTTCATATTTGTCTTTCTCTCTGGATCGAGAACGGTGCCTCTTGTGTCTATCCAAACGATCTTTACTTCTCGACCTAGATTTCTTACGCTTATTTCTATCTTTATCTCGTTCTCTGCTCCGTGATCGACGTTTCTTATCACCAGCCATTTCTAGTACAAGTACAAGATACGATCAAATATATTACAATATTTTATTGCAGGATTTGGAAAACAAAGATGGGTCTCTTAACCAAACTTATTGACATTTTACATCTCAATCCTCTTCTTTTTCTTCTTCTTTCAGTATCATAGATCGCCCTCGGAGTAACTGCAAACGCCGTCATCACCAGAGGGCGCATGTTTTTTTTTTATTGCTTTATTTAACGTCAGCCTATTTCTGCGACCAGGGCCAAACACTGACGCCGCTGAGCACACTCCCCCCAACCGTAATTTTTGGCGAATCCTCTGTTGTTTCAGAGGTAAGGTTCTTTAACGAGCTCAACATCTATGAACTCGGGACCGCCATCTTAACGTCCCCACCGAAGGTCGGCATATCTATCGTCTTATCTCGTGCTCATTGATGAGACGCCTGCAGCTGCGAATATGCTACTACGCTTCAGTTGTTCAGTTGCAAGTACTAAACGCCCCCGATTTTGCTTGGCTCAGATATAGATAAGACTCTCGTCAACCTGACCAGCCACCGGTGCCCAGGGCGCATGGTTGTTTTTAGTAATTAGAAATAAACATATATGTATTAAGTACCAATATTGATAATAAATATAGCAAATGTGAAGCCAAAACAAATGAAGCATGACGATCGCTCGGTCTCTTTTCTCATTGGCAACGTCCAATTGATGCGCAGGCGCGAAAATGAAGGCGTGACATGTATTGGTTGCACTAACTACTGACAAGTAAAGACATACATAAACGGACTTGACTTTCATTGCATTGCTCTTTATCATTTATGCATTGCTAGTTATCAAAATCCGTAGTAAATGAATATATGGTATCAAATCAATAAGCCTTTTCATTCTAGAAATTTTGTTATCTGCTTTATACGTGAAAATGAAGGTTTCATTAGGTTTCCAAAGTCTGGTTTCGAATATAGTCAAAAACAAATTAAATCAACGAAAAAAAAACATCTAAAAATTTGTCCAAGTGTGCTAAATGTGATTAGTAGGTCAAAATCTGTGGACGAAGTGATGGTTTTGATTCCAATCAAGTTAATAAAGATACATATATTTGTCAACTTCACTTTGTTGGAGAAAGTGGTTCAACAACAGAACATCCTGATCCTATCAGTCGTGTAAAAAAAAAATCAAAATTAAATTATTCATTTTGTCATTTCGAACTCCGAGCCAGTAGGATTTGAACTAACGTAATTGTTCCCCACGATGCACACTTTGATTTGTTATTGAATGAGATAGCCTGAAGAATAAACAACTGTTGATTTGTAATATTTCCTTCAATTTATACTACAAAAATGATCTATATTTCATATGAAATTATTCATTCTGTCATTTCAAACTCTGAGCCAGTAGGATTTGAACTGACGTAATTGTTCCCCACGATGCACACTTTGATTTGTTATTGAATGAGATAGCCTGAAGAATGAAAAACTAATGATTCGTAATATTTCCATTCATTTTATAGTGCAAAATAATCTATATTTCATATGAAATTATTTATTTTCTCATTTCGAAATCCGAACCAGTAGGATTTGATCCATTTCGTGCTATAATCTCAAATGATGAATGGTTTTCACAGGTAAAAGTATGAAAGACCTGTTTTACTATTATTAATTCCACAGCTTTGAACAGGTTAATAAATTTTTCATTTAATTGCACTGATAATAAGGGTAATAACCCGTGTTGAATAGCCATATTTATTAGAAATATCCGAAATTTTCATATTACACGGTTTTTTAACATGGCATGTGCACTTGCGCTTAACGAGTCGTAAAAAGGCCTATAGTTATCATCTCAATGTTTTAGAATACAGAAAATAGATGGCGCCGTCTGTGCGGCGGTTTTCAATACAGCAATAGCCCTTTTCATTCTAGATTTTTTTTGTGCTCATGCCTCATTTGTATGTGTGTCATTGTTATCCTAATCTTTCAACAAGTTCTGAATTTCAACCATAGCCTTAGTTGGATACAATTATGTGCCTCAACTGTTGTATGTACTAATGAAGCACGACCAATTCATTTTTTATTTAATTGTTCTGATATAATAAGGGTAATAACCCGTTTATTTACTGAGGGTCCGAAATTTTCATGTTACCCTCTTTTTTAACATGGTAGATGCGCTTGCGCGTAACGTATCATTCAGTTTCCTTCTTCTTCTTCTTCACTTCAGATAATACTTCTGGCCATAATGCCAGAACCAACAACCAAGATTTTCATTTTCAGTACATTCAATCTGCTCGAAGTGACTAACCCATTAATCAATTCATTGAAGTGGCATAATAGCAAACACGCATGATTTTATATTTTCTCTGCATCAGTTCGGTCCTCAAAAGTTACATTTTGTGAAAATAACTTCTCAAATCCCAAATTTTGACAGGAGCTAGTGTGGTTTTATCGCAAACAATCCCGATTCTACTGTGTTTTTAGGTAGTGAGCTCAAAATCCCTTATTTAATCAATTGTGCATTTCCTATTTCCCTATAGGAATTGAATGTATTGACATATAATTTTGACAGGACCTAGTGTGGTTTCATCGCAAAACAATCTCGAATCCACTTGATTTAAAAATAATCAGGGGAATAGTCGTCAAAAATAGTAATAAAAAAACAAAAGACACTTCATTTAAATGATTTTCACTAAATTGAGTTTACAAAACCAAGACACGTACTTTGCTTCTTCAAGTAGAGTATTATTTAGTGGTGAACCTATACTCTAAGCAATTCGATAGTGGAATTCGTAAAATAAATATTAGTTTATATATTGATCATTGCTATCGCCCTCTAGTAACAGGTGAAAGTCGCTCATACGAATGGGAAAAATAGAAGAAGAAGAACTCTAAACTTTTCTTTGACGCCATTGACCGACATAACCTTAGAGCTAGGTGTTTTGTGTTTACAGTTTATATTTTGGTCCTGTATTCTGTATTAGTGGTTTACATATCGGACATATATTAAAAAAATTATATATCATGGACAAAACTCAAATAAACGCGGTCCTCCAAGTGCTGAAACGATACAACTTGAAGGTATTCATTACACTCAAATACTGAACCATTTTAACAGTTTTTTTTCAGGGCACAGAAGAAATCCTCAGAAAGGAGGCAAATTTCGCAAACAATGCCGAAAATGAATCTCTACAACAAGAATCCGATGTCAGTAGCGTACTAACAGGCTATAAAAGTGATGGGGATCCCGAAGCTTACGAGATATCCTACACTGAGCTCAAGCGATTCGTCGAAGGATCCTTGGACATTTACAAGCACGAGCTAGGAACCATACTGTTTCCCGTATTGGTACACATGTACCTTGAACTAGTTTATAACGGGCATAGGGAAAAAGCGATCGACTTCATGAAAACGTTCGGGCCAGAACAGGATTCCTACTATCAAGAAGACTTGAAGAAACTAGCGATGGTGACGAAGAGAGACCATATGAACGGAAACGAACTGACCGAGACGTTCAAATCGAATCAGTTTATCATAAGGATATCGAGGGATACGCTATCCTTACTGAAGAGGCATTTGAACGATAAAAAAGCAGCTGTACTGTTGAATATAATTCAGGAGCATCTTTATTTTGATATGTACGAGGGCGTGGCTAGGAATAAGAGTCAGATAGATGCTACTTCAGGGGCTATAGGAGGGGAGGCCAAAAGACAAGGTGAAATATTTTATTTTTGTGCAATAGTCCATTCAAAATAAAGACAAGTAGCATCAAAATAAATGCACGCCGTTAGTCCGTGATTGAAATGGGTGTGCTGGAAAATTGTTTTTATTCAGTAGAAGAGTTTTTAACATTGGAATTCAAACACTGAATGTTCACCAAGTAAGCTTTTTAATGTGTAACTACAATATATGTTTTTAACTGTGTTCTTACCTGTATATATCTTGTAACTCAAATTTTTATTATTGTGTGAAATTCTGACTTGCCGATTGTACTTTGTATATAATGTGGCCAATAAATACTACTACTACTAATCTATAATAAATGGAAATAAATCAAGTGAAAACATAGGTACATGCATATGCATTATCGTAAGTCTGTACTTGTTCAAAGGCGTGCCTACAGAGGACCAATAGCGGTGCGGCTTTCTTCAATCACCTGCGCTTTACGCAATGTTCACGTCTCAATCATTGTTGTTCGTGTTATTTTCTTTATCGTGAATGGACTATAGTTAGAAGTTTCAAAATTGAATAGAGTTAGCAATTGAAATTCTTTGTTAAATGATTTTAGACAACAAAACCAAGGTGTATTATGGAATACCGAAGGCTCCGGATATTGTGTCACTAGCAGCTCCTGTAGAAGATGAAGAGGAAGGTGCTGATCAAGACAACCCTGACAAACCAAAAAAGAAAAAAGCAAAGAAAGACCCCCTATATTCAAAAAAGACCAAATCGGATCCGAATGCCCCACCTGCTGACAGAATACCAGTACCAGAGTGGTGAGAGTTTAATCCTTATACTGAATATCATCTTTAGAGAAAATTTGTTTGGCTACTTTCTGATTCGATTATTGATTAACATTTTTGGAATATACCCTGTCCCGGTAATTAGCCAGAGGTACATATTCAAAAAGCTTCAAAGTGTTATATACAGTGAGGACCAAACGTCCAATTTTTTTAGGTTGGTGGTAGTGGTAGTGTGGTGGGGCTCCATCTTGCTGAAATGTTACATCCAAGTTAATTTTATGTGGGTTTTGCGCAACAGTCATCTGGGACCATTTGATTTTTCTTCTAAGAATATGGGACCTATGATATGGTCACTTGAAATACCAGCCCTGGGAGTGATTGTGTCTTGCATCATTTGGAGGTATCTGGGACCATTTAAATTTTTGTCTAAGAATATGGGACCTATGATATGGTGTGTATATTTTTGTGCCATGTGACACCATCAGTTGAGCATTTCTTATCAATGGATAGAAGGCACTCCATGATATAACAACAGGGTAGTGGAAAAATAGATAGTTTTTTTAATAGAGGTTTACAATGGGATCTAGAGTCACTAGAACTCATAATACTTATTACTTTCTTTGGTGCTATAAATACTTTTTCTTTGTTACTCCAGTTTCCCCAGATTTTAAGTCCATAAGTGAGTCTACTATGAAATAAGGAGAAATGTTGTTGGATGTCTAACTGGGACCTTCATTGTCTTATTCCAAATGTTGCTCTTGCAAGAAGCTTGCACAGATCTTCAATGTGGAAAGCAAAATCTAACTTTGAGTCCAAGAGAACACCTAATAGCTTCACTGTGATTACTAGTTGTTGAAGAAAAGCATGTGTTTTGAGTTTTCGTTTCATTAAGGGTCAGACAGTTTGTGTGATATCAGATTGTTCTAGGTTGATAAGTGTTTCTTGCCTAGTTTTGCAAGTGGCTAAGTAAGTTGCATCATCAGCAAAGAGGAATGGTTTCACAGTTTGGCCTAGATTGATAGGCAGATCATTGTGATAAATTTTGAAAAATAAAGGTCCAAGTACAGATCCCTGTAGAACCCCATATTGCACAGTATGAGCATCAGAGCTTTGGTTGCCATACTTAACATAATGGGTCCTATTTTTTAAATATGAAGAGATGAGGTCTAATGGAGTTCCTCTAATACTGTATCTTTCTGGTTTTAGTAGTAGATAATCATGGCGAACTGTGTCAAATGCTCTTGTTAAGCCATAAAGTCTAGCAGAGCTGATTGATTGTTTATCAAAACCGTTCCAGTATGGTGTCATAGAGCTCGCAAACTGCCGCAATGGTGGACTTCCCAGTTCTGTAACCGAACTGATTAGTGCAGAGCAGGTTGTTTTTTTTTTCAAAAAAGTTTGAGTTGTATCTTTGCCCATTATAGGTATTAAAGAGATGGGTCTATAATTTGCTGGTAAATTTGGATCACCTTTTTTGTAAATTGGTGATCTTCTAGACAACATATCATGCATGTGATTATTACGAATTGATGATCTAAGGACCTCAGTTTTGAAGTTGTCGATTGCTTACATGGCAGGCGTGGCAATTTCGATTAGCTTCACCAATTTTTTTTTTTGTAATATGTGAAATAAAGAAGTTACAGGGAGGCGACGGACTTTTGGTCCTCACTGTATAACAAGTAGGGGTTTAAAAATTTAATGGTTCATCCCAATATTTTTCTGCAGGAAAGACAATGATAAGTTGGAGAAAATAAAAGCCTTAAGGGAAGCATCGAGACGTGTTACTTTGGGCCCAGAATCATTACCTTCATGTTGCTGTTACACACTTCTCAACGCTAATTATACGTAAGTTGTTCGAAAAAAATTAATTGTACAAACTAAAAAAATTTCAATTTCCTTTAGAGTATGTTGTGCCGAAATTACCGAAGATTCAAGCATGTTGGCGGTTGGATTCAATGATTCTATAGTGAAAGTCTGGACTTTGGTACCACAGAAACTGAAGGCAATGAAGTCAGCAGAGCAACTTGAAGATGTTAACGTTGAAGCGGAGGATGTTTTGGTAGGATAATTTTCCCTTCTATTTATT
Source organism: Gonioctena quinquepunctata (assembly GCA_018342105.1). NCBI lineage: Eukaryota > Metazoa > Arthropoda > Insecta > Coleoptera > Chrysomelidae > Gonioctena > Gonioctena quinquepunctata. Next base: position 16,740 of record JAFIRS010006082.1, on the reverse strand, counting down.
ATTTTCCTTTTATCTTTTTCTCCAATCCCTCACTTTCCATTCCAAACAACTACTTATATTTACCCCTTCATATTCCTCTTTTCATTATTTTCCTCTCTTCTTTTCATATCATTATTAACTATTTGCTTCACCTTCTTACCACATCTGTTTCTTTGTTATTCCAGTTTAGGCACTAATGTCTGATTGTGACTACTTCAACATTTCGTCATTTTACAGTATAGTAGGAATAGTCTTTGAGTAGGAGTATATACAATATAGATATTTATATATATATATATATTATTTCCCTAATAAACATTTAATTCTCAATACTAAATGAATAATCTAAATAAATAATAGTTTAAAAAAACTAAAAAACACGCTTTTTATAAAAAAAACAACTAAAAAATAAATAAATAATAGTTTAAAAAAACTAAAAAACACGCTTTTATAGAAAACCAAACTAAAAAAATATAAAATAAATTTTAATAAATTTGAATTAAGAATAGTGTGAAAAATTTTAATAAATATAAATTAATAATAATGTAAATAAAAAATTATTCTATTTTAAAAAAAGCGTGGGGTGCTTTTTAAGATTCAGATTATGCACCCCACGCTTTTTTTTAGGTAAAATAATTTTCTTTCTTATTTACATTATTATTAATTTATATTTATTAATGTTTTTTTTTACTTTTTAAATTTTTTTATTTTTTTCTTTGGTTTTCAAAATTTTTTATTTTTTTAAACTATTATTTATTTATTTTTTAGTTCGGTTTTTTATAAAAAGCGTGTTTTTTAGTTTTTTTAAACTATTATTATTTTCAACTTTTTAGTTTGGTTTATTTATAAAAACGTGTTTTTTTTTTTTTTAAATTATTATTTGTTCTAATCTACTATTATTTCCGTGATTACTATTAGTAACTGTAATTATTTTCCAAATCATTAATGTGTACAGCTGTATTAATATTCAAATCTCGATTTTAGAAGTCATTGTCAATATATACAGTGAGCCGCCAATTTTTCAATTTTCACGAAAGAATCATAATAATTGACTCTAAAAACCCCCACACCATTTTGGAGCCGCAATCTTGAATTTTAAAATTTTGACAAAAGAATCATAATCTTCGACCACAAAAACCCTCAGATACCAATTTTGAAGCGAATCGGACCATAATCACAAAACTCGTCCGCCATATTGGAGCCGCCATTTTGTTTTTTTTCACACAAAAATTACTTAAATGCATTGTCACCGGAATTATTTACACCTGCCAAATTTCAAATCATTCGGACGTCTGGAAGTGGGTGAAAATCAAGTCCAAAGGAGTCGGTTATAAACAAACATACAAGTGAAGCTAATATAAAGCCTGTAAAAAAAAAGCTAGGAGAGTGTCTATCACTTGAGTTTGAGTTTTTTCATGCTCAGGTCAAGATACTCGTTGATCGTATAAAAACAGTTTTTCAGCAAAAAGATCATTAATATATATTAAAAAGAGGATGGGTCCCAGAACTGACCCTTGAGGAACACCATGAGTAATAACTTTACGACTTGAGAAATCTCTCTCCCCATCTTTTGATCTCATATTTAACTTATTTCCTTTTTTTATTGCTCCTTTAACTCCTGACTTTTTATAGCTTGGCTTGTTATAATTTCCAGGTTCGCATGATGGACGAACGATCCGGCGAGACGTCTCGAACGCTTTGTGGTCATTCTGGCCCCGTTTATTCAGTCTCTTTCTCTCCCGACCGCACCCTGCTTCTTAGCTGCTCTGAAGACACTACAATCCGACTGTGGAGTCTTCAAATCTGGACGTGCCTCGTTGTGTACAAGGGCCACATGTTCCCAGTGTGGGACGTCAAATTCTCACCTCTGGGATACTATTTTGCTTCCACTTCATACGACAGGACAGCAAGGCTTTGGGCCACCGATCACTATCAACCTCTGCGGGTTTTTGCAGGGCACTTTTCAGATGTTGACGTAAGTTAAATCTATAAGCATCAGATCTGGCTGACCTTATGCTATGAATGAAAAAACTCTGTGACTATTTATCTTTTTTTCAGTGTGTTCAGTTCCACCCCAACTCGAATTATATAGCAACGGGTTCGAGCGATCGTCGGGTCTGCCTGTGGGACTGTACAACTGGAAATCACGTGCGTCTAATGACAGGCCATAAATCGCCCATCCATGCTCTGGCTTTTAGCATCTGCGGGAGGCATTTGGCGTCAGCCGGAACTGATTGCAAAGTGTTGGTATGGGATCTTAGCCATGGGCATTTAGTAGCTGAACTGTCAGGACACGCGAAGACGATACACTGCTTGTCATTCAGTAGATGTGGAAATATTTTGGTTTCAGGTAAGTAATGGGAAAAATGTATAGGTATTCCATAGGAATCTGTTATTGAGCCTTCTTACAGAATCCTGCAACTGCTTTAAATGGAATTCCTTTGACCATTCGGTTTCCTTCTCAATGTCATTGCTCATTTGATTTCAATGCAGACTATAAATTCTCATCAGGACTGACCATCAGTCGTTTGTTATTCTGCTTTTCTTATAATAAAATTATATCAAAATTTAAGACAAACCTGATATGTTGAGTAAATTCATTAAGAACAATACCCAGAAATCTTAAACGTGTGGGACAAACAAGCAGAACATTCAAAAAGCGAATTTCTGAACACTGAAATTGATTTTTCCATGATTGAACAAATTCACTGAATCACATTGTTTTTAAACATTTTGAAATATTACAAGCGGAAAAGAAAGGACAAAAGCTCGACCTTCTAGAAAATTTGGAAACCAATTAACTCAAAAGTTCCAGAATCAAAACACAAAACATTATGTACTATTCGGACTGTATAGAAATATCCTCTTTATTCTAGGGGGCTTGGACTGTAACGTGAAAGTTTGGGACTTTACAAAGTTGATGGAAGAAACCAGTTCTGATGAAGTGAATGTATCACATAATCCCGATGTGAAATCTGGGGAAGATTATTTATTGAGGACTTTCCAAACGAAGAGTTCACCACTTATTAGCTTACATTTCACTAGGAGGAATCTTATGATTGCTGTGGCGTTGTTTGATGGAACTAGTGCTTAGGATAGAACATTTATATTTTGTTTACGAAATAAAGTTGTTAATTAATGTTTGTTTTTTATTTTTTACACGCTTTATATTAGCTTCACTTGTATGTTTGTAACAGACTCCTTTGGACTTGATTTTCACCCACTTCCAGACGTCCGAATGATTTGAAATTTGGCAGGTGTACATACTTCCGGTGACAATGCATTAAGAAATTTTTGTTTGAAAAAAAACAAAATGGCGGCTCCAATATGGTGGACGAGTTTTGTGATTATGGTCCGAATCGCTTCAAAATTGGTATCTGAGGGTTTTTGTGGTCGGAGATTATGATTCTTTCGTGAAAATTGAAAAATTCAAGATGGCGGCTCCAAAATGGTGGACGAGTTTTGTGATTATGGTCCGATTCTATTCAAAATTGGTATGTGGGGGTTTTTGGGGTTGAATATTATGATTCTTACATGAAAATTGAAAAATTCAAGATGGCGGCTCCAAAATGGTGGACGAGTTTTGTGATTATGGTCCGATTCTATTCAAAATTGGTATGTGGGGGTTTTTGAAGTCGAATATTATGATTCTTTCGTGAAAATTGAAAAATTCAAGATGGCGGCTCCAAAATGGTGGACGAGTTTGTGATTATGGTCCGATTCTATTCAAAATTGGTATGTGGGGGTTTTTGGAGTCGAAATTATGATTCTTTCGTGAAAATTTAAAAATTCAAGATGGCGGCTCCAAAATGGTGGACGAGTTGTGATTATGGTCCGATTCTATTCAAAATTGGTATGTGGGGGTTTTTCAAGTCGAATATTATGATTCTTTCGTGAAAATTGAAAAATTCAAGATGGCGGCTCACTGTATATATTGACGTTAAAATCTTTGGATGACTTCTAAAATCGAGATTTGACTATTAATACAGCTGTACACATTAATGATTTGGAAAATAATTACAGCTACTAATAGTAATCACGGAATTAATAGTAGATTAGAACAAATAACAGTTAAAAAAATTTAAAAAACACACTTTTATAAATAAATCAAACTAAAAAGTAGAAAATAAATAATATTAAAAAAAAAAAAACACGCTTTTTGTAAAAAACCGAACTAAAAAATAAATGAATAATAGTTTTAAAAAACTAAAAAACACGCTTTTATAGAAAACCCTTTTATAGAAAACCAAACTAAAAAAATAAAAATAAAGTTGAATTAAGAATAGTGTAAAAAAATTTAATAAATATAAATTAATAATAATGTGAATAAGAAAAAAAATATTGTGTTTAAAAAAAAGCGTGGGCTGCTTAATCTGAATCTTAAAAGCGCCCCACGCTTTTTTTTAAATAAAATATTTTTTTTTCTCATTTACATTATTATTAATTTATATTTATTAAATCTTTTTACACTATTCTTAATTCAAATTTATTAAAATTTATTTTATATTTTTTTGGTTTGGTTTTCTATAAAAGCGTGTGTTTTAGTTTTTTTAAACAATTATTTATTTATTTTTTAGTTCGGTTTTTTATAAAAAGCGTGTTTTTTAGTTTTTTTAAACTATTATTTTTTCTTTAGCACTTTGACTGCCACGGTACTTCGCAGGATTCCCGTCTAAAACGCCAATTCAATTTAATCATATTATATTAATAAAAACCCTTATTATAGTTCACAGTATTCATCAAAAATCATATAGAATGTCTTTTTCAAACATCCTAAGATGGGTTATTTATTGACTTCTCAAAGGCTTTTGACCGGGTAGATCATGCTGTCCTCCTTCATGAATTATTGAGATATGGTGTCAGGGGAATTGTTCTCCAATGGTTTGGCTCCTACCTTAGAGATAGATATCAGCAAGTAAAATGTAACGGTTTTGTGTCTGACTTGAAACTAATAAATGTCGGAGTTCCCCAGGGATCCATTCTGGGACCAACGTTGTTTCTTATTTACATTAACGATCTCTTAGAACAAATGAGGCATTTCTCTTCAAGACTTGTTGCCTATGCTGATGACACTAATTACCTATACGCAAACGGTGATATCAATGAAGCCATAAACCGAGCGCATAACGTTTACTTTAATATCTGTGAATGGAGTGAAAAAAATATTCTGTGCCTTAACAACGATGAAACGGTAGGAGTTGTCTTCAAAACTGCTAAGACTCAGACTGAAACTCTTAACGTAATCGAGTGAATCACTTTTACGTTTTTCTCGAGAGTGTTGTTTTATAATAAATTTCTGTTCGTTTATTAATACATTTTCTGTTCGTGTAAGCCAACCATGATTTTCTCTCCTCCCAGAGGCCATCTATTCATATTTACACTGATATACTACAAATTTAATCTTAGCTGCACAAATATGGCAAGCAAAGAGATAACTCGTAGTTGGTGTTCTTGAACTGAATCCAAAATCTCCCATCTCACAACCTTATTCTTATTATAACTAGCCAAACACGTCCGCCATTTATTAGACATACATCAAGTAACTTATCTTAAAACTTGCTTTATTTATCAAGTTCAAATACAAATTGAAGACAGGAAAAATACAAAAATAAAGTAACAATGATTCGTGCTGAGTGAGAATTCATTAATTGTATTTACATTTTGAGAAGTCCATTTCAGGGTGTTGTTCCATGAATCTGTAAAAAATGAATGAGTTGTACATTAGGAACGATTTCTCAGGAATAAGTTCAGTGCCTCTCATACCACTCAGATCGATGTTTTTTCATGGAACTTTTGAAATAAAATTCGGTATTCCCAATAATATTGTAAGCCGCGACCATAAGCTATCCTTTTCACCAGATACACTAAACACTTTTATCGATGGATGAAGCATGAATATAGAGAAGCATATTGCCACCAGCTTGCCTAAATCAATATCATACAATACATTAAATGTGGGAAAGGAAAAAAATTGAAAAGTTCGAAACACAAAACGCAGTCAGTGGGCCGACCTTTTACCTTTTGGTACAGGTTTCTTTTAGTTGCCAACACTGAGTGTCCTCGACTTGGCAACCTAAGGCGCTACATTTGTCTACATTCATTCCAACTTATCCAATAATTTTTTTGGTTTACCCAATGGCAAAAGATATCCTAGGGTCGCCGCTTCACCTATGAAACCGTTTTGGTTCTCCTAGAACATATCCTTACTTTTTGATGACGTCCTGTTTTTTCTGTTCCTCGCTAGTAGGCAGTCCCAACTCCTTCTGCCTCTGGTCGTACATCATCTTTTCAACTAGACCCCTCGTTTCTCCATCTAGATCGCTCAGCTTGGACGGTTCTGGGTTTATCTTCTTTGTGCTGATTTCTGGATCTGAGTTGACTAGTTTGTTCCACCAATTCATTTTATTCACCTGCAAGATAGATCTAACTAATATTGAACCTAGAATCATCACTAGTTTTTCTGTAAGCATCGAATAGTTTTTTTGCGATCCTGTTTTTTAATAAGTTTCAGATTCAGGGGTTCTGTGGCTAGAGAAGGGAAAACATATTTTTAACTTTTCATTAGTAATATTTTCATACGAATATTTTTTTGGTTCTAACTAGGTGGGAATAAGCGAGTTGGTAGAATTTTAACCATGCAAAATTTCACTTTTTTTCGACTCAGCAGATTACCTCCCATATGTAGAAAAAAAGCTTGAATATGGATTCATATTACGTACCTTTTCCAAATTGAACAGAAGCGATTTTCCATCCTCGATCACCCACGTCGATTCTTCGAGTTTGATTTCGTAGGGAAAATCGTCGTCTAGTATCGGCGGCTGACCTTTAACACCGCATGTGAGGTGTCTTTTCGTCAGGTTCACTACGAGATCTTTCTGTTTTGCTCTGAAGTTGACGTTCAAAGGCAATCGGAGCTGGAATGAAAAAATATTGTTATTTCACTAAGTTAATTAAAATAAGTCCAGAGAATTACTTGTCAGTTCCATAATTCTCAACCGTAATTTATAGAAACATCATCATAAAGTCAGAATAACATAATGCATAATTTTTAGGCAAAACTCATATTTGTGTTATTTTTTTATAGAAGGTGATTTAGGGGTGCGTGCAAGTTCCATACCTCTTTTTTCTATCCAAACAATCGACTTGATTTTTTTAAACAATGGGAAAGTTTTACTGATGCTACAGAAACATTTTCACTTAAGCACTACGGAAATTGCGGACATTTCACAAAGTAGTGTAAACGGAATAATATGGAAACATAAGTTCCACCCTTATCTGAACCTACATCAAGAATTGTATGGTAATGATTTTGCAAATAGTCTTGCATTTTGTACTCAAATGAATGGCATGATTGACGAAGAATATAATGTTTTAAACAAAATTCATTTTTTTATGAAGCAACGTTTAAGAACAACATGTCGGTCAACAGACATAATATGCATTATTGGGCAATCGAAAATCCTCACTGGTTGCTGGTCGCTTAATGTTTGGGGAGGAATTATTGGAAATCACATTACTCCCTACTTTTTCTACAATGTGCTGAATGGTGAAAGGTACCCTCGCGAGCACAAACATCCCTGGGAGGTTTTGGGATGTTTTGAAAATGTCGGCATGAGGATGTTTTGTTGAGACGCAATATGCACTTTCCAAAGAGGACAAAGGATGTTGGAAGTATTGTATTTGTTCTTCTGTGGCATTTCTTTGTATGCCTACTGAGAGGTATTGGCGAAGTCAAAAAAATGTTAACATAGTTGGCCTTGAGAGGTTCATCGCAGATATCGAATATACATTTATTGTCCAGCTTCATAATGGTTCTCAACAATTTTATTTAATAATTTGTTCATTTCACACAACAAAATGTTAAACATTTCATGAGAATTAATTCTTGGAATATTTATATGTTTTCGACCCCTCACTCTCAACTATTTATTTAATTTTGTATTCCTTCATTTTAATACCAATACCTCCTATTTTATACTGGACAGAAACAACATTCTTATATTTTCATAAGCAAATCAAACCAATATTATTCATTATAATAAAAACCAATGTCCAAATGACCTATCCACTCATTTTCTGTTTCATTTCAAAATTCCCGCCTTGTTACATTGTTACAATTTGGTCATTCAATGTGGTATACCTGATAAATCTTGCACATGTATGGCACATGGAACACTGCATTCAGTATTCAGTGCATTCTAATTCTATCTTTCCCTTTATGCGTTGTTTTTTTTTATTTTTGACTGAGAAAAACGTTGAAAGTGATGAGTGTTTGAAGTGTAGTGAACATAACCAATTATATAATAAGATAGTTTTGATATCACTAAATAAGTAAATGAAGTATTACATGAGTTAAATGTATGGTAGCATAGTCCAGAAACATAATATAACCTCAAAAACATATAATTTGTATTTTTTGATGGGGTGATCGAATCTGTAATGACATGGTCAAACTGTATCATTGAAGATTCCTGAAAAAAACGACCTGTTTTCTTTATCATTTTTCTATTAGAAACTTTGTTAGTTTTCAGATTATGGGGAGCTGGAAAATAAGAAACAACTCATGTTTTCCAACAGACTTATGCGACCTGAAATATATTGATTCTTCAAATAGAATTCGGTTTGTGATAAAACTGAAGAAATATAATTTCAACAAACCTTAAATTAAAAAATTTAAGTGATAAAACTGAAGAAATATAATTTCATTACCTAAAAATATAAAAGCCGGAAGTTATAAAAACTTTAATTTTCAAATCAACACTTTCACCCCAAACAGACTAAATTAATGGAAAAGTTTCCTCTCAATGTCCCCAATTTTTTTTTCAAAAAAATTTCCTTTTAGATTACCTGATAGACATCCTAACAGGGGGATACACTCCTGGTGGAATAAGAATTGAAGAAAACACTTTCAAATAAAATGTGACACCCCAAAATTTAAAATAAATGAAAAGTCTTAAAAAAGTGACCTCTAAAATGTTTTTTTAGCGATTTAATGTGGGGAATGTTCTGTTGTGTCTTAAAAAGGCTATCAAATTTACTTAGGACAATTCTTTTTGACACCCGGGGACATCCTGAAAATCTCCACCTGCGGTCTGCCTGTTCTAAAAAAGTTCTATTCTGATAAACAAAAACCAGGGGATTAATGTCTAAAAAATCCCCCACTTTAAATCTCTGAAGCCTTCCGTTCAACTGATAGAGCAATGCGCTGGTTCGGGGCTCTTTTACTAGAATACTAGCGTTTTTTTGTGGTACATCATGGTGATTGATCTATTGGGCATTAAAAAGTAGCCTTTCCCAACATTCCCGTTCTTGAAAAGATTACTAGAATTGTTTCCTTTGTGATGTACTCCTTTTTTTTTTTGAATTTCATTTCGTTGAAACGTATTCTATCAAATTGTATGGATTTTCAAATTTGACGACAGCGGCCTATTCGATTCCTTTTTTTTTTAAAATCATCAACTTTTCATATTTTACAACAAATCTCATAAATTTTAAAGTAGATAAAATCATTCCGACAAGCTCTTAAAATGCCATGCAATGATGCAATAAATAGGGGGTGTTGCATTTGAAAAAGTCCGGTTTGCCATTTGTTTTGAAAAATTCAAAAAATCGTAGTACGATGGAACTTCGATTTCTAATTTGGCTGCATCACAAAGATGCTAAAGCCCTAGGAATTGTAACGTAAATAAACAACGGTTTAACTAATTTATTTAACCAATCTCCTTTATATTACTACGCCACTGTATGGCTCGATGGTATGGGCTCGGTGGGCTGTTGACTCCCTCTTGAGGGCGGTCTTTTATCTCCGATACAGGGATTCTCCCATGTTTCGAATTCTTCCAGTTGGCGACGGCGTGTTTTCCATGTTTTAATATTGACCGTTGCATTACGCGGAAGAGTGGCTGGATGTTTTTTTTCAATATCTCGGGGATGATCTCATCGCTGTCATTAACGCATGAGGCGACGGTCCTAGGGTTTTTTTTGCCCTTCTTAAAGACATTTCGTCCGAAATTTCATCCGAGGGTTTACGATATCTGCATGAAAATCCCCATATCTGCACCGTGAAATTCGATGATAACCTCACGGTCTTCATGATCGGTCGTGGAAAGGGTTTTTAAACCAAAATTTTTGACGCCGCTGGATCTGAATATCGCCTCCAGCATCTTCTTATGACTCCAGTCCAACCCATCAATACCACAGGATAATTTTGGAATTGCTAGATCCCAGATTCTGGTCCACCATGTATCTCTTAGTTTGGTGAATCTTCCGAACATCTTCATAAGACGGTTTATCTTGGAAAGCCTCTTGGTAGCTTCGGTAGTAGATGTTTCTCTGGCCTTTTCTTCAACTGTAGCACCCACCAACTTCTGGATTCTGCTCGCAGTGTTTGGAGTTGACCAAATTTCTTGGAGAACATTGCCCTGACATTCGAAGATCTTGCCACCAAATGCGCTAGTGCTATCAGCAGGCACCTCGAAAGGTCTCATGACTCCTAAACCCATGGTTGCCCGTTTGAATAAAGGACATAAACTTCTCAACGTCATATCATCCTCCCGGGGGCAGGGTGCGAACTTGGTCATGGTTTCCCCAAGGGGAACCTGTTGAAATGGACGGCCGGTTTCCCCCGGGTGGCTTATGGATTCGGTACACAAGGTCGTTTATCCTTTTTTACAATTTTATCGGCCTTCCCACGAGTTCCGCAACTTTGGTGATAGTCCCCACGACCCTTTGGGGTTGCGAAACCGGTCATCAACCTTAAATCCTCCAGCGTCGGCCGATGTAAAAGGTCTTCTTCATTTTATCGGGGGCATGGATGTTTTAACCGGACTCTTCGTGGATCGTCCATTCTCTGCCGAAGTTTGCTGACGTAGTCCTCTCCGCAGTGTCTTGTCCCGGCGGTATCCAACTTTGGGGCACAAGGCGTCCCCAGTTCTGGCCCATTTTAATACTTTGGGGAGTTTGACCGGTTGACTCTGTACTGCGGATCGATAGGCCATCAGGAACAAATGAGATCTGGTCCCAGTCTTTGATGGTCAGAGACAACCTTGGACAGTGGCGGGTTGATCGTCCTGTTCATCCGTTCCCTTTCGGTTTGCGGATGTAGGGCCGTGGTTCTTTCTTCGGATGTTCAACTGTTGACTTTTCTTGGAAAGGTTGGATTCGAATTTCTGCCTTGATCGAGTGCAAGCTCCTTTTGAATCCGATCGACATATCCATTCTTTCACCAAGACGTCGGCGCGGTGATGGTTTCCCCTGGTTGGGCGGGGGCATGGCTTCCGCCCACTTCCAAGTAGTCCATTGCCCGGATGTATTTTTTCCCCGTGGTCGGATACGGAAACGGGCCGCGATGTCAATGGCGATTCTCCCCAACGCCCCACGTTTACTGACGCATCGGGCCTTGGGCGTAAAAATTTATTGCTAGCAGCCCCAAACAGCGCACTTCCTGCACCAGCCCTGGACGTAAACGACAATTGGCCCAGTAAAACCGTTGCCCCCTTTTTCTGCGGGGTCTTCGTCCTCCCAGATGTCCTCCGGGGGCTCCATTGGATTTCCGCAGCCTTCCTCTCTTCTGTTCCTGGGAACATTTTTGGCGTCTGTCCCCCACCAATGGCCCAAACCCACACGTTTCAGGATCCATTGCCCAGAATAAAGAGTTTTGTCCCCAAAATAGGACTTAACAGCCGGCGATAACCGCGACTTCCTGCCATGATGGTCTTGGGTGCCCTTCTTCCGGCTGACGACTAAGCCAAGGTCGGGGTCTCTTTGGTCTTTCTGGATCTTCTGTCTTCCCAGTTGTCATCCATTGCCGCGGTTCACAAAGTGTTTCTCTCTTCTGCTCGTCGGAAATGTGGGCAATCATCTGGACATGGTCTTCGCGACAAGGCTGCATTCTTATGGCTAGTTCGGCTCGATGTTCGATCTCGAAATCAATTCTTGGAATCTCTCGATCAACGTGCTACTTGACCCTCAGGATTTTTTTAACTGTAAACCATTTAGGAGCGCGGTGGGTTTTCAGCAGAATCTTCTTCCATAAAGTACTTGTAGAAGTGCTCCTCCTTTACAACAGCTAACAGCTCTCGCCTGGTGGCATTTAAATTTCGCTCTGGTTTGCTGGGCGTCTTGCTGAAATAACCAATGACCTTCTCCTGCCCCCCCTGGATCTGAGATGGACGCTCAAGTCCCACGTTGCTGGCGTCCGTATCAAAAAGAATTTCCCTTTGGGTGGGATATCAAATATGGGTGCGTTGATCAAAACTCCTTTCAGCTTCCCGGATGAGTTTGACTTCTTCGGACCACTGGAACTTTGTTTTTACCTTCCGTGGCCTGGTCAGTGGTTTAGCGTGTTTCAAACCCCAGCACATATCGGGCGATGTATGTGCACAAACCAAAGGGGAAAATTCGAAGTTGGTGTATGTCTTTTGGGATGGGCAATCCTTAACAGCTTTGATCTTCGGTCATCCCGCTACTCTTCCCCAGAGACAACGTGGCCGAGGTATCCCTACTTCTTTTTTTTTTGGGAAAAGGTGGCATTTCTTGGGGCTCAGCTTCAATCCGGAGTTCCTCAATCCCCGGAATACTTCCTCCCAAATTTTCACGTGGTCCTCGAACGATCCCGACCCAATTTGTCGTCGAGATACCTGAAAACCCTGTTCCTAGGTCCTTCAGTACTGTTTCCATCAATCTTTCGAAATTTGGGGGGATTCCCAGGCCAGATGGCTAACGGTGAACTGCCATCCTGAGCCGATGGTAGGTTTTCTCGATTTCCGGCGGTTCTGCTTTCCCTATCCATCTTCGATCGGGTCGAGAAAATCGTGGAGCCAGCCAACGTGTCTAGGGTGTCATCATTCTCGGGGGAAAGGGGAACTGTCCTTCTTCTTTACCCCTTATTAAGTTGGTAGTCTACACAAAGCGTGTCGATCCATCCTTTTTCCCCCAGTACGACTGGAGGACCAAGGACTGTCAGACGGTTCGATAATCCTTCTTTCCCATATCTACTTTTTTTGTCAGCCTCTGCTTTCTTGGCAAGGAAGTCTTCTTGCGTTCCGGATCGGTCGGCACCCCAGTATCAATCTCGTGCTGGACCAAAATTTTTCCCGACCTCCTTTTTTTTGTCCTTATAAATTTGTGGCGGTAAAATTCCTCTTTAGTTTGGGTTTTGGGTTTGGTTTTATATCTTTGGAAGGGTAAGCTTTTTTCTGAAAGTTCTGTGGGGCAAGTTTTTTGGGTTGGCTAATCGTACCTCGTACCCCCGGATCCGGAGGGAAACTGACAAACGTCCCCTTTGCCTTTTTTTAAAGGTCAGGGGTTTAAAAATTCATGACCCTTCCCGGGTAAAATTTTTTTCACCCGCAACGGGTTTTCCCCGGTGCAATCCCTCGCCCAATTTTCTCATCATGAAGTTTGGGCCCCAAATCCCCGTCCCCAAAAGCCTCCCGTCCAGGCGGGCCCCCGGGGTTTGGCCCTCGGGGTCCAACACATCCTCGGGGCCCCCCCGGATCAACTCTTCCCTTCTCCCCGGTACCGGCTTTTCCCTCCGTTGAGGGTGGACCCCGCCCTTTGGGCCCCTTAAAAACCCTTTGGGGTTCGGTGTCCTTTTCCGGGGTTGCAAATGTTTCGATGTCCGCAAAAACCGGGTTTTCACAGTTTGAAATTTTTAAAAAATCGGTGGCTCGGCCTATACAGTGGCTCCCCTTTTTGCTGTGCGAAATTTCAAGTTGTCTTTCCCATTCGGGGGGTTTCTGGGAAGGGAAAAGGGCCCCGGGGTTGTCCTGGATGCTGGCGGATTGCAAGGCTCGTTTTTGGGGTGGGCCCGGGCCCAAAAACACCTCTTTTCCCTTTTCTTTTTGCGGGATAGGGGGTAATGCGTTGTTCCGGGGTTTTCCCGGGACACGGGCCGATTGCCCTTGGGCCTTCTTTGGTTTTCCGTCAGGTCGTTTTTTCCCAGATTTTTGGTTTTACGCCATGCCCTTTTTAAACCTTCAGCATCTTATCTGTCTTTTCTCGGGGCAAAATTTCCCTTCCCTCATTTTTCTTCTTCAATCCCTTTGGGCTTTCCCTTTTGGGTTTTTCAGGTTGTTTTGCTGCCTCAAATTCCCAAAACGCGTGCCAGTGCGTTCGGTGTGTTGGACGGCTAGTTTCAACGCTTTCTGGTTTTTTGGTTTCGGGGTCCCTCCAAGGGGAAAAGCCGTAATCCTCCATTACATTTTTTCCCGGGGTGGCTGGATGTTTGGGGCCGGTAATGTCAAAAATTGAATTCTTAAGGGATTTGGATTTTCGGGAGCATTTTTTAGTTGGGGAAATGGTAACCCTGGGTTTAAATGCGCCTGCCTTATGTAATTTTAATTTTTAAACAGCTGGTCGCCTCCTTTTCTTGGGGGGTAAAATTTTTGAATATCCCTCGCTTCCCGTAATGCAAGTGCTAGTACTACAGCTCTTTCCCCTGCATTCCATCCAATTTTTCTTTGGCCGCTGCTTCAAAACTGTCGGGGTAATTTAGGAGTTTTCCGTCGAAATTGGGGGGGGCCAGGAAGCTTCCCTTTCAAAATGACGTCGCCCTCTTGAACTTTATCCAAGTTCAAACCGCCCAATTGCATTTTTTTTAAACCATTTTGGAAGGGGCCTATCAATTCGTTTTCAGCCGTGTTTCCTTTTTTTTGTCCATTTCTGCCTCGTTTCCCGTCTTTTTTATGCGTTATTTCCTTCATCTTGTCCATTTTGCCTCCCGGGTTCCTATTCTTTTTTCGATTCGCCACACCACAGGTTTTTTTTTGGCCCCGTTTTTCAAGGGGTTATCTTCCCGATCTCTAAATTTTTTTGAAGCTTCTCTTCCAGATTTCAAATTTTCTTCCAAAATCCTCGAAATTTTTTTGGTTCCTTTCCCGGGTTTAGTAGTTTCTTCGAGTTTATTTTTTAAACTCAAATCCCTGGGGAATTTTGAAAAAAAAAAGGGGGGGTTTCCTCCCTTCTTGAAAGGGCCCCCTTCTACAAGTCTTTCCTGGGGGTACTTGCTTTTTCCCCGTTCGAACGGTTTTTTCCCCCAAATTCCAAACCCGGTTCCCGCTCCCCAACCCGAAAGGCGCCCTTAAACACTTTTTAACATTTTTTGTCTTTTACAAAAAAAGGGAAAGTTTATCAGTTTTTTAAAAAAAATTCCCTTTTGCAAATTTCCCTTTTCCCGGGGCCCGCCCGTCCTTTTTCGCGGGTTAATCTTTTTTTCCCGAAAATTGGTCCACTTCGCAAAAGGGCCCGGGGGCCCTGTCCTTTTTTCCGCCGGGGTGTATCCAGTTTATTTTCCCCGAAATTTCCCCCCTTTCCAAAAACCGGGGCCCCACTGTCTTTTTTTGGGCCAAAAGGTCTATCAATTTTTTTTTCCGATACCCACTCCACGATCACTTGTTTTTTTCCCAAAATTCGCCCCCTTTAATGTAAAATAAAACGGGTTTTTAATTTTTTTAAAAAATCACAAGTTTTTCCCCCTGTATGGCTCGATCTTATAGGCTCGTTCAGACTGTGCACCCCCCTCTTGAGGGCTGTCTTTTTATCTCCAACGGTTCCCGACCCAAAAATTTTCCGGCGGTTAAGCCAAGCTTTCCCCAATCTTTTTTAAATGGGGGCCTTTTGCTCTCCGCGGCAGAGCAGCGGGTTTTTGTTCCCCGAACTCTGGGGGGGGCCTGGGCCATGGGCCTTGGCACCCGGCGCGAAGGCGAAAAGGTCCCCGGTTCGTTACATTTTTTTCCCAACCCTTAAAAAAATAATGTGGTGCTTTTACAAAAAAAACGGGAACTGGGCAGAACCGGCAAAAACAAATTTCAATGGCTAAAGGGTTTTAAAATGTCTATGACAGTTTCCCCCTTGGATTTTTTTTTGGGCCTTTGTTTGGGGAGCTTTGGAAAAGGGGGGTTTTTGTAATTGGTTTTGGCATAAACCATTTTTTTGGGGTTTTCATGTGGAAAGAGTCAACACGAGGATATGTTCTGGTTTTTTGGTGGTTTTTTTGTAATTTTGTTTTGTTTGTTCTGCCTTTTGTTGTTTTCTTTTTTGGTTTTTTTTGGTTATTGTTATATTTGAAAAAAAATGAAAGATAATTATTGTTCCCCCTTTGTTATGAATCATGCCCAAAAGAAAAAAAATAAAAGGGAAAGATTGATTTGTAGGTGTTTTTTTAAATTATATTATGGTATGTTTTCCCGGGGGTTTTTTTCTTTAAATTTTTTCGTTCAATAAATTTGGGTTGGGGTTTTAGGTAATCCGGAAATTTTCTTTTTTTGGGGATTTTTTTCAGTTGCTAGTATTTTTTTTTATCGTTGTAGTTAAATTTGGGTTGATCGGGTTTTTTCGGGGGGTTGCCGCATTTTTTTTGTTATTATTTTCCATTTTTTAATTTTGGGTTTAAAAAATTTTGAAACAGAATAAAAAATTTTTCCAAAAAATACTTGGTTTTCAATTTTTTTTTGTTTGGGGGTTGATAAAACCACATGTGTTTTTTTTTTTTTGGTTGTCTGTTTTTTAATTTGAAAATGTTTTTTTGTTAAATGTTTATAACCAGGTCCCAAATTTTTAGAAATTTGGGGTTTTTTTATGTTTTTTTCCTGAAAAATTTTTTAAGAATTATTTGTAGTATATGAAGGGTTTTTGAAAGCGTTTTTGGGGTTTTTTCCCCCTTGGGTTTAAAAAGTATTTTATCCTGTTTTTAAAGAAATATTAGTATTTTTTGGATGGTTTTAATTAAACTTTTTTTTCCCCCTTTTTTTTTAAAAAGTG
>JAFIRS010006081.1:0-43249 GCA_018342105.1 Gonioctena quinquepunctata | reverse complement strand
TATATATATATATATATATATATATATATATATATATATATATATATATATATAATATTATATAAATTATGGGGCTTCCCTTTTTTCCAAAATTTTATGCGTAATAGTGAGAGTGTGAAATTTGAACATTTTATCTATTTTCAACCAACCCAATTCTGTTATTTTATTAGATATTCTTTTCGTATTTTCGAGACCTCTGAAAAAAACGAGCACAAGATTTTTGGATTAATTGTTACCTGTTCAGATTAGAGTTCAATATTGCAGACCTGTAAAGTTGGTGACAATAAAAAAATTTTTTGAAAATATTGGGGTTTTCCAAAGTTTAACCCAAATTTTTGGTTGGGGAAGAACGTGCCGGGGTAATGGTTATTTCATTTTCCCAAAAAGGGTACTATTTGGGTTTTTTGGGGATTGTTTGGAGAATCGGCTCAAATCAAACCAACCACCCAAGTTTTGCTTTTCCGGGAAAAAGGATAATGTCGCGATCAATTGTTTGGAAATTTTGCTCAACCAAAGCTTTTTTTTTCCCTTTTCCCAATTAAACCCAAATTTTTTGGGCCCATTTTTTTTCCCAAATTGTGTGAGGAAGATATCTTAGAAAAATTTCCAAATATTTTTTAATTTTTTTAAACACATCGGTCCTCATACCTCATAATTCCCTTTGGGATATTAGGCGGGGGCTGAGACTAAAAGCTGAAAGGAAAATTGTGCTAAAAAAATCTAAAGCTAAAAAAAGGCTCAAACCCAAAAAAAAAGATTTTTATCCATTCTCATTATTGTAAAAGGAAAAACTCCTATAATCCAGGAATTTTTTATTTCAGTTAGATCTGATTCTGATTTAGCGTAAACTTTTTTCCAAAGGGTTTCCTGAACATAAGATGAGGGGAAAAATTGGGGTTATGGATGCTTTCACAGATAATCTTTGTGATGGCATTTATATAAAAAAAGGGCCCCAAAATTTCCCCAGGGGAAAACTAAAAAGCCCCGGGGGTAACTCCCCACTCATTGTCTATTGGTAAAACTTTGAAGCCCCTTCGACGAAAAATTCCCAATCAAATTCATTTCAGTTCCCCTTATACCTACCTCAAAAAAAAATTTTTCAAGTGAAATATCATGGTTAACAGTGTCAATGCTTTGGCCGAATCCCGAAATACAGCAAAACTTTTTTCCCACTCTTATTCAAGGGTTTTTACAATTTCCTGTATTGTCGAACGGTTTTCCTTCTGTTGAAAAAAAAGAGGCCCAAACTGGCTGTCGTTGAGAATGTGGTGAGTCTCAAGAAAGTCCATGATTCTATTTTTGAGACATTTTTCGAATAGTTTCGCAAAATTATTGATGACTGTTATGGACCTATAGTTTGTAACATTTTTTTTATTACCCGATTTG
The DNA here is from genome assembly GCA_018342105.1 of Gonioctena quinquepunctata. NCBI lineage: Eukaryota > Metazoa > Arthropoda > Insecta > Coleoptera > Chrysomelidae > Gonioctena > Gonioctena quinquepunctata. The sequence goes on along the minus strand of JAFIRS010006081.1, from coordinate 41,863 downwards.
AAGATGGGTGTGGTTGAAGACTGTTTCACGCGCTAGGAAGAAAGCCGTCTAATAGGACGAAGAATGTGTAAATATATGTTCTTTATAGATTTCACTGATATTATATCAGGACCTGCTTCAGATCAATTATTCAGAGAAAATATTACTGAAATTAATTCGTTTTCACTAACAGGTTGCAGAAAGATAGAAATATTCATTCACCCAATTGTTTGGCATCTCAGGTTAAGCATCAGGTTATTCAATTTTCATTGGCCTGTACCTATATTCGCAAAAAATTTATTGAAATAATTAACTTCGATTAGAAGTTCTATGGTGTTGATATTATCATTATCAGTCTGTCGAATCTTTTTTAACATTGTAACTTCGTTTATGATGGTTCACATTTTCTTTGGGTCATTTCATTTTATTTTGATTATTTTTTTTTCGAATTAGCCCATTGAGCGTATTCCTATATTTTTCATACCAAGGTTCTTTATTCAGTTCCATCTTCAGTTTATCTCTATATCTTATTGAGTTCATTAGACCTAAGGTGATCCAGGGTTTCAATTTTGTTGCTTTTTAATTCTTGAATCCTGATATCTTTGAGCTATATTATTTTTGAATTCTGTTATGAAACAGTAATAAGCATTTTCCGGGTTGTTCGAATCAGTTGTAGAAAAAAAACAGTTGATAATATTGTGCTCAATTTAGTACAGTCGATTACCCTGAAGGGTATTGAAGGATTTTTCATTTGTTCGGAATGACCTGTTGTATTGATTGTAAGGAGAAGGGGGTAGGGATCCGTTATATGTGTATTTCAATAATGTATGATGTTAATTCGGGGTTATCTTTTATATGTTTGTTAGCTTTTTCTGATGAATATATGATCAATAATGATGAAAAACACCTAGAAATGTCTCAATAATGATAATCCTTCCAGAACTATACCTTGAACTCGTTGAATGAAGAATATGGACCCGGCTACGATTCTGGACAAATCAGAGTGGCCTTTGCACCTGGAAATTCTGAAGAGGACAAGGTCCTGCAGGGTGGTATTGTACTTGGCTCTAGTGTTCCTGCTAGGAAATACGGTATAAAAACTATAGAAAGGACCAATCGATGGGGTACCGAGTTCCATAAATTCGCTATTACCTGGAAACCTGGTGAGAATAATATCTCCACAATGGCTATTAAATTTGAATATGTTATATTTTTCGGTCAGTCGATTACCCAAATATTTATCAGTTCCTGGAAATACACTGGAGCTATAATTTCAGAAGGGTGTTCGTTCACTGTTTAATTTCAATGAGCCCTTGTATTAAAGGACATTAATTTTTCATCATGAATTGATGTTTAAATCATCATTAGGGATGATGAAAATGAAAATGATTGATAGTTTTTGCTTCATACATAGAAAAATGTAAGATTTGAATATTTCGATGACATTGATTGGATAATTTGATGCGTCCTGAATTTCACTAATTAAATCCAACATGAAGAAGCTGTGGTGTCACACAATCACAACATTGTACAAGTTAACGCTTAACCACACTTCACACCAAATCAAATCAAAATATGCTTTATTGTCGATAAAATCTAGTTTTGTTGACAAAGTAAAAGGTAAACAGTACAAAATAATAATGGTTATATACGCACAAGCATGTAAAATAAATAAAATAAAATAAATGTACACCTATAAAAATTGTTCTTTGAACATTTAGTATATATACATATACATATATACAAACACATACATATTATTCAATAGAATAAATGGCAATACATGAATAAAATATCGATATGAAAAATGAAAAATGTTATTTGGGCATTTTGTCAATTTTTCGACTTATAAGCATCGCTCTAATCGAGTATACAATTCAATAAAAGCAATAAAATCACAAATTAAAAGACAGTTCACATTTTTTTAGTGAAAGTTGTCATTGTAAAATTCTTGCAAACTATAATAGGGTCTGCTCACGAGTAGTTTTTTAATATATTTTCTAAGCTTAAATACTATCGTGGCTCTCTCTAGAATGAGACGGTAAGTGGTTATACATTTGACGCCGTTATAGAAAATTGAGTCCTTTACCAGGGATGAGGAAGGCAAGGGTAATTTTAAATCATTTTTGATTTTTTGGGAGTATTATGACACGATGAAATATTTTAAATTTTGAAATATGTTTATGTATAAGACAGACATTTCCATAACGAAGAGAGCCACAACTGTCAATATCTTTTTTTCTACAAATAACTGCTTAATGAATTCGTGGTCCTAGTTTGAACACATATCTGATGGCTCTCTTTGCAGTTTTAAGGGACTGACTCTAGCAGACTGGAGTTACATACCCCCAGAAAGTTATAGCATATCTCAATTGATATTCAATTAATGCACAATATGCGGTCATAGCCGTGACAGTACCAAGCTCCCTTGAAATAATTCTCATTGCATAGCACCCCGAGGAGATTTTTTTTCTTCAGTTGTTTGACGTGCTTCAAACTTCAAATTGTGTCAATAAAAGACCCAAAAATTTTGTGCAATCTTTATTTTTAATCATCTCATTATCGAGAGGTATATCTTCAAGGAAACTTTTGAAAGTTACTATATTTGTTTTTCTTATGTTCAATGAAAGGAGATTCGAGTCGCATCAAGATTTGATTGTATGTATGTCTCTGAATATCTTATTATTCAAATCGTCAACAGTTTTACTATGCCATAGAATGGTGGTGTCATCTGCAAATAAAGTAATTTTTCCAAAAGTGTGTAAACTAGTAAATCATTTATGTATAGAAGGAAAAGTAGGTCCTGAAACCGATCCTTGTGGCACTCCATACCAATATTATTATATTTTGAAGTAGTATCGCTTTTACTACTTGACTGCGCCCAGTTAGATAGGGACTCGAACCATTCCAAAGTAATCCCTCGCAGCCGTAGCGATGCAGTTTCCGCAAAAAGTATCTTGTGGTCTACACAGTCAAAAGCTTTTGGAGGTCACCGAATACTGCTGCTACATCTCCGGCATTTATATCAGAATATACCTCCATACAGGAAGGAGAAAATTGCATCTTGGGTTTCTTTTTAGCTTGGAAACCGAATTGTTTTTTCTTTGATGATTTTGATGAGCAATAAGGAATTTATTGGCTTTCCGAGTTTTCAATTATTTTAGCCAGAGTCGGGATGGGGATATTGGGCGATAATTTGAGGGATCGTCCGAACTACCGCCTTTGTGCAGGGAATTATCACAGACTTTTCAAGAATGAAGAAATTTACCGTGCGGAAAGAAATATTAATTAATGCGATAAGGTTCAAGTGCTGCTCTTGGAAGATTCTGAAATATGTTCATGGAGATGTCATCGTATCCAGTTGATTTTTTATTCTTGATATCCTAAACACTTCGAAGATTTCATCAATACTAGTATCGTATAATATAAAAGTATCCTTGTTGACAATTATGGACATTGATAAGAGGGTCGTGGGACAATTATGTTGTCCCTAAGCTTACGAACAATTGAACTGTAGAACAATTGATCTTATCCGCACTGATTGCAGATTTTTTACACTGTTCCTTTTTTTAGGATTTTCTCGAGGTCATTAACTTGGACCCGTCTCTTTCTTTCTATTATTCGCGGAATCAATTCTATTTCGGAAATATTTAGATTTCAAAGCTTAAGAAGATTTCGGTAAATTCTACGGTGTTATGAACATAGGCATGGAAATCTGGATTTAAGGTGAATTTTCTTATATAATTAAGGGGACCGTAGATTCCTTGAGGATGTTTTGATTCCAGATGTTATCCAGGGTTTTTTACGCTTTTTTTTATTTTCTGGATAGGAAATGAAACACTGAAAAAATTCTGAAAGTTTGCTATAGAAAGCAACGAAAGGTTCGTTCAAAAGTAAGACCCGTTCCCAGTCAAATTCAAGACAGTTCTCAGAGAACCTATTATAGTTTGCACTGCTATAAAGCGTTCCATATTTATATCTATTATTTTCATTTATATCTAGAAGAATGGAACATTCTATAGCTTCATGATCAGATAGTCCAGAGGAAATAACTGAACATGAAACTTTTTCAAGGTCGTAGTTAGTATATGCATGTATATGCATGTTAGTATATGCGCATTTCGATAACTAAGTTATCATCATCAGTAGGTTAACTACACTAAATAAATTGTAACATTATCTCACAATTGATACCTGCTGTTTCTAATTGCGTTACCTCAACCTAATAACTGCTGTTCGTCAAGTCGCTAATGGGATATTGATGGTTTTATGGGGATCAAACAAAACAGAGTTGAATACCTAGACCCATTATCCTCATTAAGTAAATTTTTATTATGGTTTTTGTGGATAACTATACCCTCCAGGCAGTCAAATTTTCTAGTGACTTCGACCGATTTGATCATTTTCAAATTATGAATGTTAATTTTGTGACAAGATTCTATCATATGACTTATTCTTCCTTCGCTAAGTAGCATGGGCCAAATGTTCGTGGGACCTTTTGAAAATTGAACGTTTTGTCCGACCATAATATAGTCTAATCAAGGAGTGAGTTTCCTGCGAAAAATAGTTCCAAGTCCCCAAAAAATATGAATAATAGCTCATTTGATTGGGGATGCAATTCAGAAAAATATTTTTTTCCATTTTTTTCTGCTGACGAAAATTCAGTTTTTCGAGAATAACTCAGAAACTCTTAGAGATAGCAAAGATAGGAAAACAGATTCTTGAAGAGAACAAAATTTCCAATGAAGAACCGAACACTTGAACTCCATCTCCATTATTTATAAGTTCAATGTGACGCTGAAAATAGGGATCCGCGCCACCGCTATGGCATGCTCTAAAGAGAGTACACCACTTTAAATATTTCTTTCATAGTATTAAATATTAATTGAGAAATTTCAATAAATAAAGGTGTGTTTTCAACACTTGGAAGAACAAGGTCCTGTTAGAAAAAGAAACCAATTTATTTTTCAACAAGCTAGGCATTTGTTAATTAGTCCTTATTTTTTGGATTCTGGTTTTCATAAAAACCGGCCTTATTGTTTAAATAATAGCTCTAAAAATAGTTCGCTCCTAGGAGTATATATATATATATATATATATATATATATATATATATATATATATATATATATATACAGAGTGGCCACTTTTTTAATGGGATTGTTTTGGTAACTTTTAAAAACCCTAAGACTTAAAGGTCGGTCAAATGGAGAAAAGTTGCATTATAGAAGCATTGTCAAAACAGTTCAAACAAATCGAGATCATCAGGGCCGGTTATTGAGATATCATAAGAGAAGTAAATTCTGTCATTTTGATTTTTCGTTTTTTCCCACTTTATTTCGAATATTATCAAAAAATGTCACAAGAGTTTTTCATTTGACAGTAAATTATCCTCATTTTGACATAATCAGATTTTGTATCCAAAGTTTCGTACGCTCTGGGCCACCCTCAACCTCATTTTTTTTGCAAGGCTTGGTATTCAAATTTGAACTCATTGTATTCGCGTCTCTTGACTATTTTATTAACAGCAGTTTTTGATAAATTGCATTCACTGGCCACAGTTCTCGATTTTTTTTCTGGGTTCAATTGAATTTGGGTCAGAACATTGATATCGTTGATAGACTAGTTTTTTCTTACATACACACAACTCTAGGTTTATTGAATGTATTATTTTCAAGTAGTAGGCCGTGGATAAAAAAGAACATGACAAGAAATGTCATATTATTTGTCACTTCGTTCATTATTGTGTCACAAGAACTTGTCATTAAATACCTTCCTGAGTAATTTCAATTTAACTTATTCGATATGGTAAGATACACAAATGAAGAGAAGAGAGATATGTACGAAGTGTACATAAAACTAGATAGAAATTCGTTCAAAGCACAACAAAGGTATGGTGAATTATATCCCGAAAGAACAACACCAAATATTTAAATGTTTCGACGTTTATCTACAACGCTACTTGCACATAATTCATTCATCAAACCTAGAGGTCCTTATGTACGACGAAACGAGCCTATCAATGACATCAATGCTCTGGCCCAAATTCGAATGAATCCAGGAATAGGATATGATCACTATGCCCAGTTCCACCAAGACGGATGTGGTCCACACAACTCAAGAATAGTCACAGACTATCTAAATCGAACTTTTCCCGATTCATGGATTGTAACAAGAGGTCCAGTAGCATGGCCTGCCAGATCTCCGGATTTGAATCCGCTGGATTTTTATTTGTGGGGATATCTCAAAGAGAAAATTTATGATACTACGAACCCGACAATAGAGATTCTTCGCGAGAAGATTGAGAATGTATTGGGAGGTATTCAAGGAGACGAAATAAGCAAATGTTTAAGGAGTATGGGTTTTCCTGAACCGCAAAGTGCATTTTACAAAATAGTGGACATTTCGAACACTTACTTCATTAATGTTCATCATTTACTTTCGAATAATCATTTGATTTTTCTTTCATTAAATGATAGTTTCGTTTAATTATTATGAATTAGGTTTTTCACCTCTTGAAATTTGTAAATAATTATTACTTGTTTCTTGCTTTGATTCTGTTACGTTCCATTCAGTTGAAGATGAGTAAGTTGATTTTCTTATCGAAATGTATTGCATGTTGTTGATTAAACTAAAGGTACCTAAATGTAATACAGATCCGTCCCAAAGAAATTTGGATAAGGGTCAAAATCACCTGAAAATCAACTTTGAATGACATTGTATGATATATCGTTGAATTTAGCGTTGAAAGTGATTTCGAAAAGTGTCATAAAATATGCAGGTCCGTATTGAAAAAAATAAGGTTGAGGGTGCCCCAGAGCGTACGAAACGTTGGATGCAAAATCTGATTATGTCAAATTGAGGATAATTTACTGTCGAATAAAAAACTCCTGTGACATTTTTTAATAATATTCGAAATAAAGTGGAAAAAATAGAAAAATCAAAATGACAGAATTTACTTTTCTTATGATATCTTAATAACCGGCCCAGATAATCTCGATTTGTTTGAACTGCTTGACAATGCTTCTATGAATGCAACTTTTTCTCTATTTGACCGACCTTCTAACTCTTATGGTTTACAAGTTACCAATACAATCCCAATAAAAAAGTGGCCACTCTGTGTATATATATATATATATATATATATATATATATGTATATATATATATATACATATATATCATGCTTCATTGTCAGAAGATACAAAAATCTCATAGACAAAGCGATAAATAATGATTATAGCATATAAATGACCTCCTATAAACATAAAAATATATAAGCAAAGGACCCCGCAAAATCCTTATGGAAAATGGCTCTCGGCTAAATTCCCTGAAACTCTGCAAAAAGATTGTTTTCGGTATGCTGAACAAAAGTCTCAATGGGCACAATCCTCCATTTTCAACCCCAGACACCCTACAGCCCCCCAAAGCCCCCAAAGTACACTTTCCGGTGTGTTAATGCATAACAATTTCAATTCATCCTTAAAGCGTTTCCTTTCGCTGCCCACCCCTTTCTTCAACCGAATTCTACATTCTCCTCTCACCACACCTCGCCCTCACCTCCACACCCCCACCCAACCCTTCATTAACGCCCCATTACACACTTTCAAGGTTAAAGATTCTTTAATTGTTTCATTTCAATCTTTGGAAGCTTTTATATATATATATATATATATATATATGGGTATATATGTATACATTAATTACACCCCCCTTTATGAATGCCCCATTACACAATTGCAAGGTTGAAGATTTTTCAATTGGTTTTATTAAAATCTTTCATGTGTATACTATGTATGTAATAATATATATATATATATATATATAAATATATATATAATACATATATATATATATATATATATATATATATATATATATATATATATTATATATATATATATATTTTTTCGGGTTGTCGATCAGGTTATTGGCGCTCTTTTACAACTTTTCCTTGGGTTCGCTCAACAGTCCTATTGAGGATAGTTGCCGAATATTCTCTTTCTGTGTTTTCGTTTGTCGGAAGCTACTTGAGTGTCGTGACCTCACATTTCAGGTACACCTCGTACATATATAAAATATGATATCTATCACAATTGACAAATAGTTCAATATATCTGTTAGGTACGTTATCAAGGGTTTATTGTCTAATTAACATATATTACTTTGGGGGATGTAGGGGGTCTGGGGTTGAGAATGGAGTGTTGTGCCCATTAAGACTTTTGATCAGCATACCGAATACCATCTTTTTGCAGAGTTTCAGCAAATTTAGCCAAGAGCCATTTTCCATAAGAATTTTGCTGGGTCTTTTGAGCACATATACAGACATATAGATATATACATATATACTAAGGGTCAAAATGTAATAAACATAGAACATATAATATAAGACGATTTCTTCACATTGTCTGGTCATAAAAAAATGATTATATTGAACTGAACAAGCATAAATCTATAAAATATAAATATAAAATAATTATAATTATAGGTTTGTGAAATATGATATATATACAGTTATTACTCACAATATTTGACTAGTTTGACGATGATACTTCAACTTACTGAATCTAGGAAGAATTCTTCCAGTGTATAATAGGCCTTCTCAACCAAAAGCTTATTTACTTCTTTTTTGAATTTATTGAGATCCCGAATCTCCCTCATTCTTAATGGCAGGTGGTTATAGATTTTTCTGCTTTGGTAGATGAGCGACTTCTGAGTAAGAGCAGATGAAGGTTTCAGAAGAGAAATCTGATTAGGGCGACGGGTACTATATGAGGGGGAGCAAACTAATATGTTCTTGTATTTTTTATGCAGAAGGCATGCCGTTTCTATTATAAAAATACAAACCAGAGTTAAATTTTTTTGTTTTGAAAATAGTGGACGACAAGAGTCCCGGTACTTGGCTTCACATATATATCTCATTGCCCGTTTCTGTAGCAAGAAGACCATGTTGAATCGGTTTTTTGAACACATACCCCAGAAGGAAATGCCATAACGAAGGTGTGACTCTATCAGTGAAAAATATACCTGTCTGGCATTTGTGATGCACAGCTCATTTGATACAATTCTGACCGCATAACAGCCTGAAGCTAGTTTCTTGCACAATTGACTAATATGACCTTCAAAAGCTAATTTGTCGTCGATATGTAGTCCTAAAAATTTAATGTCAGAGACATTGGGGATAACTTCATCAGCTAGATTGACATCATCATTTAGAGTACATTTGGATGTTACAATGTTTGTTTTCCTGATGTTGAACGATGAAAGATTGGCATCACACCACTCTTTCACTTTCTCTATATCCGCCCTTATAACGTTATGAAGCTCTGCGCTATTCTTGTTATGACATAGTATCATCGTGTCATCTGCAAACATTGTAAATTTTCCTTTAATGTCCACTTCAGTTAAATCATTTACATATATCAAAAAGAGCAGTGGTCCCAGTACCGATCCCTGTGGTACACCACATCTCACTATGCCTTCTCTTGAACCTGTTCCGTTTAGCAGCACTGTCTGACGACGGTCAGCCAAATACGAACTGAACCATGTCAGTGCAGTACCTCTAAAACCATAGCGTTCCAGCTTTCGGAGGAGTATCTCATGATTCACACAATCAAATGCCTTTGTTAAGACACAAAATACTGCAGCCGCAACGTCTTGGTCATTTAGATTTAGAAAAAGGGTTTCCAGAAACGAGAATATGGCATCCTGTGTACTTTTTGATGATCGAAACCCGAACTGGTTGGAATTCAAAATATTATGTTTTTTAAGGAAAACTATCACCCTTTTTCTTACAAGTTTCTCAATTAACTTCGAAAAACTGGGTAACAATGATATTGGCCTGAAGTTTGCAGGCAAATCATAATCTCCGCCTTCGTGCAGAGGAATTACTGTGGCCATTTTTAGGAATGAGGGGAACTCCCCTCGAAAGACGGAAATATTTATTGTTTCTGCTAGGATCATAAGTGCATTTTCAGGAAGTTGTTCCATTATTTTCAGGGAAATGTCATCCCAACCAGAGGAAGTTTTTTTGTTCGATTCAGCAAAAATACCCTCGATTTCCTGTATATCAGTTGGTATGAGAAAGAAAGTTTCAGGCACCCCTGTTTCGCTGAGGTAGGTCAATGGATCTTTTGTGACATTGATTGATTTTTGCAGTTGCTCTGCTATTGAACAGTAAAAAGTGTTCAATTCGTCTGAGCTCAATTGTGTTCGTACATCAACAGCAGCTTGTTTTTTTCCCCTCAAATCGTTTATGATTCTCCAAGTGTCTCTTTGATTATTTTGCGAATGAGTTATTCTGTTTTCATAATACATATTTTTTGCAGCCCTAATCGTCCTTCTGTAGGTATTTCTATATTTATTATAAAAAGTTAGGAAATTTACACTGTCATTTCTTATATATTTTCTGATTTGATGCAGGGAGCGCATATTTTTTGCGGAATTTTTAAGGCCCTTAGTGAACCAGGGTTTTTTATTTTTATTTTTTAGTTTTCTAATAGGAAATGCCTTATTAAAATTTTCTGAAAGCAATTTATGAAATTCTCTTAGGGGGTTTCGAAGCAGAATAACACTATACCAATCTGATTCAGAACATAGTTGAGAAAACCTATTATAGTTACGTTTACTGAATATTCTACCCCTTTGGGGTTTAGTTCTTGACACTTCGGTGTCAAATGTCATATGACATATAATGGCCTCATGGTCAGATAAACCGGAATTTATAGCCCTACAGGCGACGTTGGTCAAATTGGTACAGACATAATCAATGATAGTGGCAGAAGAACTTGAAATTCTTGTTGGTGTTTCAACATGCATAAGTAAATTGAAGGAGTTTAACAAATTTGATAGTGCCTGAATATCTGGGGAAGTTTTTTGTAGATAGTTTATATTGAAGTCACCACTTAAAACAATGGATGCACTGATGGGTAGCTGAACTAAAAGCGTTTCCATCCTTTCAAGAAATATTTTAATGTTAGTTGTGGGAGGCCTATAAATTTTAATTTTGGGCATTGAATAACTGAAAATTCAAACTCTTTTTCTACCAGTAAATGATCATACTTGTTTATGTTTATGAAACAATTTTGTGAACATTCCTTCACTAGAGCAAGGGTACCACCATGAGTTGAATTTAATCGACAATACTTAGATATTAACTTAAATTGTGGTAAACAAAAAGGTTCTTCAGGTTCAAGCCAATGTTCTGTAAGAAGTATTATGTCTCTGTAGTCATTATGATCCAATAACAATAATAGTTCATCAAGTTTATTTCTCACCGATTGAATATTTAACAACAGCATTATGAGTTCTGTATCATTTTCACTTTTGGCTATTTTTATCGTCCTAAAAAAGAATCGGAAGTATTCTTCGTCGTTTGATGTGTTGTGGGTGAAGCTAGGTACTGATTGAAAGTTTGATGCGTTGTGGGTGAGGCTAGGTACTGTTATATATATATATATATATATATATATATATACAGAGTGGCCACTTTTTTAATGGGATTGTATTGGTAACTTTTAAACCATAAGAGTTAGAAAGTCGGTCAAATGGAGAAAAAGTTGCATTCATAGAAGCATTGTCAAACAGTTCAAACAAATTGAGATTATCAGAGCCGGTTATTGAGATATCATAAGAAAAGTAAATTCTGTCATTTTGATTTTTCTTTTTTTCCCACTTTATTTCGAATATTATGAAAAAATGTTTCAGGAGTTTTTTATTCGACAGTGAATTATCCTAAATTTGACATCATCTGATTTAGTATCCAACGTTTCGTACGCTCTGGGCCACCCTCAACCTCATTTTTTTCAATACGGACCTGCATATTTCATGACACTTTTCGAAATAACTTTCAACGTTGAATTCAACGATATATCATACAATGTCATTTAAAGTTGATTTTTAGGTGATTTTGACCCTTATCCAAATTTCTTTGGGTCGGATCTGTATTACATTTAGGTACCTTTAGTTTAATTAACAACATGCAATACATTTCGATAAGAAAATCAACTTACTCATCTTCAACTGAATGGAACGTAACAGAATCAAAGCAAGAAACAAGTAATAATTATTTACAAATTTCAAGAGGTGAAAAACCTAATTCATAATAATTAAACGAAACTATCATTTAATGAAAGAAAAATCAAATGATTATTCGAAAGTGAATGATGAACATTAATGAAGTAAGTGTTCGAAATGTCCACCAATTTGTAAAATGCACTTTGCGGTTCTGGAACCCATACTTCTTATACATTTGCTTATTTCGTCTCCTTGAATACCTTCCAATACATTCTCAATTTTCTCGCGAAGAATCTCTATTGTCGGGTTCGTAGTATCATAAATTTCATTTTTGAGGTATCCTCACAAATAAAAATCCAGCGGATTCAAATCCGGAGATCTGGCAGGCCATGCTACTGGACCTCTTGTTCCAATCCATGAATCGTGAAAAGTTCGATTTAGATAGTCTGTGACTATTCTTGAGTTGTGTGGACCACATCCGTCTTGTTGGAACCATGGGCTATTACGCCGATACCGTATAGGAAGATCATCCAACATTTCTTCTATAATTTCTACATATTTTGCTCCGGTTAGGTTGCCGTCAATAAAATAGAGTCCCAGTAATTTATTATTCAACGAACCGCACCGTATGTTCAGAGAAAAACGACGATAACTTCATGAATTAAGTGATGATTTTCTGTGGCATAAAAATGTTTGTTCCTTCGATTGAACATGCCAGAATTTGTGAATGTCGTTTCGTCTCCCCAAATGATATTGTTCGCAAAATTGTTGTTATTTCGCACCTTCCGTTGAAACCAATTACAGAATTGAAACCTCTCAGGATCATTGCGATATAGTTTTTGCACGGCTTGGTATTCATAGTCATGGTATCCGTGTCTCTTGAGTATTTTATTAACAGCACTTTCTGATAAATTGCATTTACTGGCCATAGTTCTCGATCCTATTCCTGGATTCATTCGAATTTGGGCCAGAACTTTGATGTCATTGATAGGCTCGTTTCGTCGTACATAAGGACCTCTAGGTTTAATGAATGAATTATATGCAAGTAACGTTGTAGATAAACGTCGAAACATTTTAATATTTGGTGTTGTTCTTTCAGGATATAATTCACCATACCTTTGTTGTGCTTTGAACGAATTTCTATCTAGTTTTATGTACACTTCGTACATATCACTCTTCTCTTCATTTGTGTATCTTACCATATCGAATAAGTTAAATTGAAATTACTCAGAAAAGTATTTAATGACAAGTTCTTGTGACACAATAATGAATGAAGTGACAAATAATATGACGTTTCTTGTTATGTTCTTTTATCCACGGCCTACTACTTGAAAATAATACATTCAATAAACCTAGAGTTGTGTGTATGTAAGAAAAAACAACTCTCTCAACGATATCAATGTTCTGACCCAAATTCAATTGAACCCAGAAAAAAAATCGAGAACTGTGGCCAGTGAATGCAATTTATCCAAGAACTGCTGTTAATAAAATAGTCAAGAGAGGCGAATACAATGATTTTAAATTGGAATACCAAGCCTTGCAAAAATTATATCGTAATAATCTCAAAATGAAGTTCGATTCTGCAATTTGTTTCAATGGAACAAATGACAAATCCAACAATAATGAATCCTCGCGAGAAGATTGAGAATGTATTGGAAGGTATTCAAGGAGACGAAATAAGCAAATGTATAAGAAGTATGGGTTCCAGAACTGCAATGTGCATTTTACAAAATGGTGGACATTTCGAACACTCACTTCATTAATGTTCATCATTTACTTTCGAATAATCATTTGATTTTTCTTTCATTAAATGATAGTTTCGTTTAATTATTATGAATTAGGTTTTTCACCTCTTGAAATTTGTAAATAATTATTACTTGTTTCTTGCTTTCATTCTGTTACGTTCCATTCAGTTGAAGATGAGTAAGTTGATTTTCTCATCGAAATGTATTGCATGTTGTTAATTTAACTAAAGGTACCTAAATGTAATACAGATCCGACCCAAAGAAATTTGGATAAGGGTCAAAATCACCTGAAAATCAACTTTGAATGACATTGTATGATATATCGTTGAATTCAGCGTTAAAAGTTATTTCGAAAAGTGTCATAAAATATGCAGGTCCGTATTGAAAAAAATGAGGTTGAGGGTGGCCCAGAGCGTACGAAACGTTGGATACGAAATCTGATTATGTTAAATTGAGGATAATTCACTGTCGAATAAAAAACTCTCGTGTCATTTTTTCATAATATTCGAAATAAAGTGGGAAAAAAAGAAAAATCAAAATGACAGAATTTACTTTTCTTATGATATCTCAATAACCGGCCCTGATAATCTCGATTTGTTTGAACTGCTTGACAATGCTTCTATGAATGCAACTTTTTCTACATTTGACCGACCTTCTAACTCTTATGGTTTGAAAGTTACCAATACAATCCCATTAAAAAAGTGGCCACTCTATATATATATATATATATATATATATATATATATATATATATATATATATATATATTATATTAATAATTAATTATCTTTAAATAGTATGTGGGTAACTAACCTTGTATCCTACATCCAGTAACCGAACCCACCCGGTCATGTTTTATTGATAACATTTCTGGTTGATGATTACTTTTTTCTTCAACTTTCAAACACCGTACACCGTTTCCAAATCGGGTGGTACACCAGTCAAATATGGGAATATAACAAGTTGGATTACACCCTGTATAAGTGTTCTTGGCACTTGATTGGTAGCTCACAAACTTTTCACTTGTACTCATTGCATGCATACTCACTTTGCTTTCTTGTACAGTCCCATACGCAGATCTGTAGGGAACTTACACAATTGTTCATTTCCTGTAAGTTTCCTGTACAAGTATGAGAATATTCGTTTGGAATTAATTAACCAACAGAAACGTTTCACGAAGGGATTGAACACAGAACTGAATGTTTTTTGTTCCCATTCATAGAAATTTCGTTGTTTACTTAATCTACTTGCATGTTACTTTTTGGCATACAGATAACATCGTAGTGAGCGTGGATGACAGGGTTTATGGTTCTATATATCCTCCAGCGGATGGTTTTTCTTCTTTGGGACCAGAGCTGAAAATAAAGAATGCTGACAGATGGAAAACGGGATCAGCTCTTGCTCCTTTCGACAAAGAGGTGAGTTCTTATTTTAAAATGAAAATATCAACTACGTTCAACGATGCACAACAAAGATGTAGCGATTATTTCATGATTGTTGGAGATGGATATATACTAAGAGAAACGGAAAATTGTCGACCTTCTCAAATAATATTTTTTAGAATCGGTCACCAAAATTATAATATTGTTGCTAATAAATATAAAATCAATGAGGATGCGAATGCTCTTTCAAATTTCTCAAATCCGCTTCTATGAAGAGAGTAGTGATCGCAATCAGAGTATATTCTCCACAAAAAGCCTATCAAAGAACAACTTTAAAAACCATCTGATCTCTGTCCACTGTGGCATTTATCTTGATAATTAATTTTCGAGTCATATATCAGTCCTGACGATTTTTTTATGTGCTATTGCTGACATATAATCAAAAAGTCACTAATCCTGACGTCTTGAGAAAATTACCATTTGAAAAAAAACACAAGTCGAGATATTTTTAGATACACGTGAATTTTAAAGATTTTGTCTCGGAAATTCTTACGAATTGAATGCCATACCATTAGTTTTTCGTATCAATGGATTTTTTGTACCTGGTATTTGTTCTGATCATTTCAAAATATCTCATCCTAACGTTTACATTTATTAAAAAAGCTAACTCTAAGATATTGAACTACTTTGTCCAATTATCAACAGCAGCCGGCTGAAATATTTTGATTTCGGAACCGTAACATTTTTTCAGATTTTGGTCCTTGTGCCTTTACTCTTTGTCATTCATTATCAGATCTCATTAATTTCAAACTTTATGATGTTGTGTCTCTTGAATAATAATTTTTTTGACTTAAATCTTTATCATTACTAACTGTTATTATAATACTCAGATCAAGCTGCAAAAAGTGCAGAGGGTAGCATGTCCGGGAATCACAGGGGCAATATTCACATGCCCCACTGTAGCGTTACAGGTAATGCTGTACCTTCCGCCAGTGCCCTTGTGTGTATGAGTATCTTCAGACTGCACCTGACATCAAACCTGAAAGCTGAAAATCTGATTGGACATCTGAAGAGTCTGGAATATATAGCTATAGAATGCAGGTACAGACTATCAAATGATATACCAGCTAGGCATGACTTCGAAGTGAATTATGAAGTGTTAATAAACATCCATCATATATTCACAACGAACAGTCCTCAACTACTAAATAATGCATCAGTTTGGTATACTGATGGATCCAAGAAGACAGAGGGATGTAGTGGAAGGAAAAATGTCCTATTTTAGGCTCCCAGAAGCCGCAGGGAAGGCCCCAACGATTTCTCAAGCAGAAACCCATTCTATAGAAATTTGCGCCCAAGGATACCTTGCAAGTGGCTCCAGGGGCTGAAATATAAATCAGATCACACTGCCAAGCAGCACTGAAAGCTCTGAAGTCAATCACTTGTGATTCAAACCGACTTGGGACTGCAAACTCTCCCTGAGACAAATGGCTGCGAATAATCATATCACTCTGATATAGCTGCCAAGTCACAGGGGGATAAAAGGCAATGATAAAGCGAACGGTCCTGCCAAGGAAAAAACGAACACCCAATTTCCTGTCCCAGAACCCTTCTGAGGTCTCTCTAATGGCCACATTGAGGAATAGTTTTGGCACTGGGAAGCCGACCAAATCAAAACCCACTGGAATGGGGTTCCAGGACAAAGGTAAGTGAAAAGGCTTCTGAGTTCATCACCAAAGAAAGCTGAACAGTTTTTCGAGACGGACAAGAAAAACTTGAAACTGGTAACCGAATTTCTGATCGGATATTATCCTCTGAGGTATCACCTCAAATAATGGATAGATCAAACAATGAACTGTGCCGTTACAGCGAGAGCTTTGCTGGAAATACAGAACACCTGGTTTGCGGCTGCCAAGCGCCATTCTGCAGAAAGAACAAGTTTCAATAACGCCCTGAGATATTTGGAACTCCCTGGTAGCCATATCGACCCTTTCTGGGTAGAATCCTCAATATGCTCCATTTGGTACCATTGAAGACTAATACGGTATCATCAGTACATGAGATATGTATATATATATATATATATATATATATATATATATATATATATATATATATATAGATGTGTGAAGGTTAGACAACTGCCTAAGTTGATGAAAAATGCGCGTAATATTTGAGTGTGCAGTCAATAGGGCTGAAAAGTAACTATGAGGATATTGAAACATGGATCCATTTAAAAATAACGTAAATTTTTTTAAATTACTTGCTTTTTCAAGGAACCTGATTTTATGTATTCCAAAACTGAAATCGACTATAATTACAATCGACGTTGGCACAACTGTTCCCAGATCTGTCAATCTGCATAGTTGGCATCACACTTGTGTTCCATCATTCTACAAGAATTCCGCACAAATCTGACAGTTGTTAGTTAGTTTTAAAAAACTTTTTTTCTCATTATCACACTATTATTATTTAAACAAAACTATTGTTTTCCCCCATTTTTAATAATGAAGTGTAACTTTTGTTGTAATAATGTTTATGTTTCATATCATTGTAAAAATGCAACCCTTATTCCCAACCACAAAATTCATGAATCAAATATTTTTCATTACTATAATGTTTTACTGAATTTAAAAATTGTAGAGTTTCTGAAGGAGAGCCAATAAAGACTCGAAAGCTTGAACAGAAACAAGAGTACACGTTACTCCAGCCCTATTGACAGCACACCCAAATATGACCCCCATTTTCCTATAAATATATAAATGGGAGATAATATATTATATATATATATATATATATATATATATATATATATATATATATATATATAAATATATATATTAATATATATATATATATATATATATATATATATATATATATAATATATATATATCTCCGTTAATTTCAGTTTTCAACAAGTTATTGTGTGGTAAAAAAAGGGATAGGTCTAAGGACTGTCCCTTGGGAAACACCAATTTGCACCAATTTGCACCAATTCGCACCAATGGTGAGTCACTGTATTCGCTTCTCATTCTAATAACTCACCTCCTGGCGTATAAATAGCTCGCACCACTGTTCCCCTTACTCCAAATTACATTAAGAACATTTTGGTGTGTCCTAAACCTTTGTAAGGTCAAGGAAAATAACAATGCACTCTTCATTATTATCAAGATTCAACTCCCGTTTCAAATTCATTCATTGCTAAAAACTCATAGCCTCTAATTCTGACATTTTTGATAGATTTTTAGCAAATATACTTATCAGATAGAAAAATGACAAACTTTGATCGGTTTCGATTTTATGTTATCCAATCCAGGAACACTAGATTTTTTTTATGACGCAATGTACATTATGAGTTTATTGTTATCTACAAGCTCGAAAAGTATAAATGAAAGTAAAGCTGTTGAAGCGGTGTTTTGCGATTTTTCCAAGGCATTCGACTTCGTCAATCACGAAATACTGCTCCAGAAGCTGAACTGTTATGGCTCCAGAGGTGTAGCAAATAAACGGATAGAATCATTTCTATCTTAAAGAGTAAAGATGGTTGAATGTCACAATAGATTTTCAGATCCTTACAGTATTACTTGTGGTGTTCCTCAAGGATCAGTACTCGGTCCAATCCTTTTTCTCATTTATTTAAGTGATCTCAGTAGGTAAGTTTTCGATGTTCGCAGATAATACCACATTGTTCTGGCGTCGGAATAATGTTGATCTTTTGAAAGAAAATATCCGGACTGACTCGTGAAAAGTTGAACGGTGGTGTGATTCCAACTGACTTAGTTTCAAGTTGGATAAAATGAAGATATCAACCCTTGAGTTAAACTATAACAACTTATCTCTGAACAATCACACTATGACGAATAAACCATGTACAAAATTCTTGGGCATTTATCTTGATGACAAGCTGAAATTTGAGGAACACATAAGGAGTCTAAACAAAAAAATATCGCCAGGCTGCTACGCCATCAGAATTAATACTGGGGAACTTGGGTCCATCACATCCAGAATGGCTTATTTCTAACTTATTGGATCTCACCTGAGGTATGGCATCGCCTTTTGGGGATTTCGCAACACTCAATTGCTTAATTCGATATTTGTATTACAAAACAGAACAATTCGGTAGTCTTGTAAAGCTCAACATAGGGATCTTTATAAGCCGCTCTTTATCAATCACCAAGTATTAACAGTTAAATCATATTTATCTTAGAGACAGTCTGTATAATTTATAAAAATAAAACCCCTAAGGTTAGTGATCGACCTTACAACACCGGCAAAATAATGATATCCTACCACCCAGACCTACATCAACACTGATCAAAAATTACTATATTATCAGGGCAAAAAAATGTACAATTACCTACCTACCCTCTTCAAAACCATGGTGAATGCTTCAATATTTCGGAAATCAGTCTAAAATGAACTGTTAAAAACATACATAGCCTGCGGGAATAATACAGTGGCGATTTGTTCTAGTTTGATTTCATATAGTCTTATTAATCTTTTTTTTTATCTATTCGTACCACTTCAACCGAACCTTGTCTTTCAATATGTTGTTTTCGTACCCTGTTTTCCCCTTTATTTTTACATTGAATATTGTGCTTCCGTATTATGTGCTCTAGTAAATCTTTAGTGATAACTATATATCTATGTGTGTAATTGACTATATGTATAACTCACATTCATTTATTTTTCAATAATTTTTATATTTATAAGTAATGCTTTGTCACTAAGTTAATGACTTAGACAATAAAGTATATTTTTGATTAATTGATTGATATCTGAAGAAATATTATATAGAATTTCTAGATCTTCATCTGATTCTGATGTTATTACATTATCATTGCGTAAATTGCTCTTGAAAAAATGTTTTATACATTGATTAGCTATTTATTTTTTTTCATTGCACATAATAATGGAGTTTTTGGAAAAGTAGTCATTATTACACCGACATATATTTTCTGTGGTTTAATATTGATGAAAAGCAATTTTCAATATCAGTATTTTTTCAGTTTGAAGATATTAATGTGAGAAATAATCTCACGACATTTCGCCCATCTATACTAAAGATATTTTCTACATCTTTTGAATTCTTACAGATGTATATTTCACTGGGTGTTGGAGTAGGTGGTTACAACATCGACGATAGAACTGATAGTACAAAGCCATGGAAAAATGGGGAAAGACTGAGTACGAAGAAATTCTATAAAGCGGCGGATCAATGGAAGAACACTTGGGGCGAAACTAGTATGTTATCCATCGATTCTGTGAGAGTCTGGGCATTATAAAATATTTTCTGATTCTTGTATATGATTGAATAAATATTGATTGATTGCTATTAAGTTGTTCTTCTTTATATCCTAGTCATGATGTAATTGATTTGTTTAAATTATAAAACTCGTCAAAAACATGTTTGTGTACCCACATATACAATGCATGTTGTATCATAGAAATTTTTCCTGAAATTTTCTCTACCGAATATAATTTTTCATAAACTCAAATCAAAAAGCAGTCTTAGGTTACTCATTGATTTTTTTCATCAAACCTGACAAAATACTCTTCAGTTCCAGCTTTTGAAAAAATAATAAAAATAATTGAAATATTGAATCGTAATGGAAATATTAAAAGCTACAGAATTATTTAACAGTGCAATAAGTGATATCTATATTGAAATTCAATCGAAATATCATGCTGAACCCGAAGTCAATATTTCAAGTGCAATTACAACGTTTTAAGTCTCGACCTGAAATATTTCCTCCAATTCATTGATGGAGGATTTGAATTATATTGTAATAAATGCGGGAGACCTCAATATACCAAGTATCTTTACATGTTGATCATTTGACGAATATCGAGTCAAATTGTATAGTACTGCAATACGTCTAAGAGTCATTATTATTCATTGCCGATTAAGCTCAACGGGGAACCGCCCACAAGCAGAGACGTACTCGATATAATGAAATTTTCACAAGATGATATTTAATGCAGGCTGTGAACAGTTCAAGAAATCTAGATGAACCTCACCATTAACTGTACCTTCAAAAAAAATTAGAGCCAATAATTTTGTTGGTAATGATACCAGCCCAAACGTTAACTTCTTCAGGATATTGTGTCACACATCCAATGAGGATTTTATCTGCTCCACTATATACAGTTTTGTTTATCAACCGTCAGAGCCGGATTGAGAGGAGGGCAAACGGGGCTGCAGCCCCGGGTCCTCCACAAGAGAGGCGCCCCCACAATATAAATTTTTAGGTAAAATTTCCTAACAAATACCGAAGGATATGCAAAATTATATATAAAAAATCTGACAACGAAAGAGCACTCTCACTTTTTCCTCTCATTTTTCGTTTTAAACATTCAAAAACATGTTTCGTATTCTTGTCAAAATCCATGGTTAATATTAATCTTCGATCTGATGAATCATGTGTATATGCGAGAAACAATCACTAAGTGAAACATCATACTATTATACAAAATATTATATCGTATCGAAATTAGCTGTAAAAACAAGAAAAATTAAATTTCAACATTTTTTTTAATTAAATTATGGATTTTCTGTTGATGTATTCTTCGAATGACACAAGCGATCTAGATATACAATGAAATTCAATAATCATAAGCAAAAGAAAATAATATTTCAATTTATGAATATGATTGCATCAAATTATTTATAAGAGCCCTGTGCGCATTCCATAATAGAACAAAAGTTGTGAATTCTGTTGACTATTTTTCTGCCGATTCTACAAACACTTTGCCGGTCTATACCTGTTTTTCCTATTTATTGGCGTTGACAAGTGTCCACTGAGTGGCGCACTTGTAATATAGAAATCCCCGAAATCTGAAAGTGTGAGTCTAAGAGAAGAATGACATTCCGCAACAAATGTAAATCCTTCTGAAAAAGGACTATCAAAAAGACCAATCTAAGCTGTTCTACTATCAAATTCTTGAAAACCAAAATTTCAGAGCTACATTCCCAAACATTGAAATTACGGTGATTATTTTTTGACATTGCTAGAAACCAATGGAAACGTTCAATTCAATAATTCATATACGTTTTGGCCAATAATAGAGGAATATTCTACCAAAAAATTGTCAGGGATTAATTTGAGGTTTTGTTTTTATTGTCTGATAACCTATATTTTTAATTTGACGTCTGTCATCAATTTTCATGAAGAGTGAGAAATAATCAAAACCGGTTTAGTACATTATATAATTTTGCGAGGAAATGTGTTTATGATCGTAACATCAAATAATAATCTAAAGAATACCACACGAGAGTTCGATATAGTAGAAAATAATTATCTAGATTTCTTTCTCAAACTTGTTGGCATTTTGCAATAGCCACTCGAGCCAGTTGGTCTCTTTATCTATTGCCTGGCAACAAGTTTTCGAAAATCTGTCGAATTATTTTCACTCTCTTGTGATATTACAACTGAGAATGTACTTGGTTTTGATGGTGTCGAATTGCACTGGAGAGCGCTCATTTTCCAAAATGAAAAAAATAGGCGAATTACGATGAGACAAGGCCGCCTATCAAAGTTATCGCTTCTTAGCATTGAGAATGATTTTATCCGGGTGCTGAATTTGACCGAAATTATCAATGATTTCTCGTTGAAAAAAGCTCGCAAGAATCCATTCGTTTACGCTGTAATTTAATTTATTTATTTCTTGTATTTTATTATACCTACATATGCTCGTGTCGAAATAATTGTATTTGTTCCGCAATAAATGATTCAAACACTCGAGAGAAAAAAAAAACTTGTTTGAAAAATAATTAGGGGCCTCCACTCCTTTGTTGCCCCAGGGCCTCCACACCTTTTAATCCGGCCCTGTGAAACCGTTGCATCTAAATGAAAAGTAGCTTCATCAGAGAAAACAATTTTGGTTATGAACTGCAAATCTGCTTCCATTCTGTCCGTCATCAGTTCACAGAATTGTCGCCTTCTATCAGGATCGTCCCCATTCAACTCCTCAACCAACTGAACTTTGTAAGGATGGTATTTTTCTTAAGGTAAAGCTCTCAATATCGATGATTTACTTACATCATTGGCGGCGGCAAGTTCCGGCAAATCCGTATATGACAAGTATGTCATATGCGGATTTTCCTCAATCGCTAACAGTAAGTACATTTACTTTTTTCATCGAATTTAATTTCGATTTGGTTTTTGAATAGTTTTCACATGTCCAGTTCCACGATTTTCATTTATTTTGCTAACTGTAGACTGTGAGACGTGTTGACCAGTGTATTTATTATTAAACATTTCACAAACTTCCTTTTGAGTTCTTGTTTTATTACCGCATCCAATCATAATTCAAATGCCTATTCTTTGAGTTTCGGATAAATGAGCCATAGTTAAATCAAATACACACACAAATATTTTTCAATACACTTACATGTGTCAGCAACTTATAAATGTCAAAATAACAGTAGTCTACTAGATTAACATAACATTATTTATGTGGGTTTTGTGAATAATTTTTGGTGTCTCGAATGGTGTCTTGAACGACTTTTTCCTGACGTATAGCAAAACAGATAAGAAAATACGTGATTATTTCTTATGGGGTTATTTAAAATCAAAAGTATATGTCATTTGACCAGACAATATTGCAGTTTTAAAAGTTAGGATAACGCAAAAAATTAGCAAGATAACCCATGAGTTCCTACAAAATGTTCGAAAATTCCAAGATCGACTTGCTTATTGTCAAGAAGTGAATGGTGGTCATTTTGAACACTTAATTTGATTGTAAAATGAATTGAAAAATACTCCCTAAACATTATGTGACATCATTCACATCATTCTACGTAAAGTACAAAAATTTTCTCAGTTATGATTGCACCAAATTTTAAAAATTTAATATTGCTGAACAGTGAATGAAAATCGCTTGCGAACAAGGTGCCACACGACGCCCCTTCTTATTTGAAATTTTTGATGGGATGCTCATAATTCAGAGGGGATGCAAGAAGGGGGTAATATTTCCATACTTTGAATTGTCGAACTGACAAAAGAAATCGACATGTTTCAGGTTTTTTAAGCAAATACATAATAACGCTAATATGAATTTATTCCATATCTATGAACCGCACTGTATAACTACATGCCGTGACTAACTGACTCACTGATCGACTGATATATGATCAATGCCCAGATCGAATTGCTGTACCTAAGAGCTGAAATTTTGACAGCAAAGTTTTTTGATAATCCATCCCTAATGGGGTGGAAAGGTGGGTGAGAAGGAGGGTGAAAGTGGGAGTACAATTGGTTTTAAAATTAAATGGAAATTAGTATCGCTCTTCCTCCCAAATAAACATCATAAGGAGCTTGCTTCAGAATCGTATGTTCTATGTGGATTTCCAGGGAAAGCAGAGTAGGTGGCGCAACCAAAAGAACGATCTACCACAGGGCTGGCTCCCACCCTATTTAATATATATATATATATATATATATATATATATATATATATATATATATATATATATATATATATATATATATATATATATATATATATATATATATATATATATATATATATATATATATATATATATATATATATATATATATATATACTAACGACCAACCGCT
Source organism: Gonioctena quinquepunctata (assembly GCA_018342105.1). NCBI lineage: Eukaryota > Metazoa > Arthropoda > Insecta > Coleoptera > Chrysomelidae > Gonioctena > Gonioctena quinquepunctata. The sequence goes on along the minus strand of JAFIRS010006081.1, from coordinate 17,153 downwards.
TTCCATCGAAACTAACAGCCACATCTATGCTGATGACCGAGCAATAGCTGCGCAGGGAAACAATTCCGAAGAAACAGGCATCTAGAAAGCTGCAAGTGAGGTGGAATGGAATACTACTGGAGCACTGCTCAAACCCAAAATATCTCGGAGTCACCTTAGACAGGACCCTTACCTATGAACAACACTGTAGGAACACTAAACTGAAAGTGAGCGGGAGGAATAACATCCTAAGGAAGATATCAGGTAGCTCTTGGGGTGCTAGTCCAAGTGTCGTCAAAACCACCGCATTGGCCCTATGCTACTTCGCCGGGGAATATGCCTGCCCAGTATGGTATAAGTCAGTACACGCCAAACAAGTTGATGTTGCGCTGAATGAGAGTTGTAGACTCATTACAGGATGCCTGAAACCCACCCCCTTGGATAGAGTTTACCATCTGGCGGGGGTAGCCCCGCCTGCTGCCCGAAGAGAAGCTGCAGCCTATAAGGAAAGACTTAAATCGTCAACTCCTGAGCGGCACCCTCTATATGGCCTGCAACCAGCATACCAGAGACTAAAGTCAAGAAATAGCTTCCTAACAACCACCGCAGATTTCCAGGAACAAACAAACAAGTCTAGGATCGATTTTTGGAAAGCCACCAAAGACCAACATTGGATGACTCCATCCGAAAACCTAGCTGCTGGGAGAGAGGAAAGTTGGGAGCTCTGGAAATCTCTGAATAGACTCCGAACCGGAACTGCAAGATCTAGGGTCACCCTGAACAAATGGGGATACCCAGTGAGCTCCACCCTATGCCATTGTGGCGCCCCCCAGACGACTTCACACATGTACGAATGCCCGCTGTGCCCCTCCCAATGCACCCACAAAGATCTGATGTCAGCTCTATCAAACGCAATTGACGTCGCACAATACTGGGCAAGACATACTTAGTTTGATTAATTTAACAATATCTGTATACCTAACCGCTTATTTACCTTTATGGACTGTGAGTCATATATAATGTAAGATGCTTCTGACTCGAATAAATAAAAGAATCTCAAATAAAGATAAATGTATTCCAGGGTTTTTAAAAATTCAACCGTTAAGGGGAAAAATGGGGGTTGAAAGTCTGTATAGTTAGTTTCGAAGTTGGGATCCTGAAAATTGGTATTTGGGGAAATTTTTTACAAATAAAAAATACATTTTTCAGTATTTTTGGAAATTCAACTCCTAAAGGGGTGAAATGGGATTGAAAATTTTTATAGAAATTCCGTTAGTTAGTTTTAAGTTGGGGTAATGAAAATTGATATTTGAAGTATCTGTTACAAATAGAAGAAATTTGTATTACAGTGTTCTAGAAATCCACCCCTAAAGGGGTAAAATGGAGGGTGAAAATTTGTATGAGGGTTCCGTTAGTTTTCAAGTAAGGGTAATAAAACTTGATATTTAAGGTCTTTGTTAGCGATAAAGAAATACATGTTTCAGTTTTTTTATAAATGCAACCCTTAGGGAAGTGAACGGGATGGGGGGGAAAGTTTGTGTGGGAGTTCTGTTAGTTTTGAAGTAAGGGGCATACAAATTCGTATTAGTGATCTTTGTTACAAATAAAAAAATATGTGTCTCAGTATTTTTCGAAATTCCGTCTTTGAAGGGGTGAGAGAATTTGTAATAATCGTCACGAAAAATACAAAGTTTAACGCGGACGAAGTCGCTGGTACCAGCTAGTTATAGTACTTAACAGTGGATAAATTAGTAGATTTTAGCCACCAAAAAATTAAAAAATTAAAACTTTTCAACAAAAAATTCAACGTACGAAAAAGAAACTGAAAAGCAAAAAATAAAATGAACCTGTTTAGTCTCAATACTGAGCTCAAACTAATGAAGTAACTAATTTGAGTGGCGCCAAACAAACGATCAACGAAAATCAATAAATTACTTTGAAGAAATGATCAAAACAAAATAACAGAAAATGCAACGTATAAACAATAACATTCCAAAAATGCGTTTCGCACGACCCCTCTCAGCGACGTATGCCGTCACACGTGAGCCCATTCGGGTAGCTGTCTCGCTGATATTGACTTCGAGAATGCTCGGCAATTTCCGGAGAAGGGACGTTATCAATTTGCTTGTTTATTCAATCGACGACGACTCAAAATTAGTTACTTACTTTAGTTTAGGAGCTCAGTTATTAAGACTAACAAGGTTCGTTTGATTTTTCGCTTTTCAGTTTCTTTTTTCGTTGGTTTAATTTTTGTTGAAAAGTTTTTATTAGAATTCAACAAGTCAAAAGACGTACGGATTGATTTCAGAATACGAATTCAATTGTCATTTGTTTTGAATTTTTCAATTTTAATTTTCAATTCCAGGAAGCTGGGATATCGTTGGTATATAAAAAAAAGGAAAACAATCACGTTGCGTCTTTTCCTGAAACAAGAATGGATGGGAAAAAATTTATTTCCCACCACTTCCATTGTTTCTATTTAGAAATGGTTCCATTATTATTTCCGAACAACATAAAAAAAGTGTTTTCCCGTGTTACAGCAGTCGATATAGTTTTCTGATATTACTTGAACGTTGAAACTTTAAATATGTGTATCTGAAAGTAATAATTAACGAAGGTTATAATTTTGAAAACCACAATCAAGATTACATGAGAACCAACTTGTATGTGGCAATAACACAAACTTTTTTATTTTTTAATATTAATATCAGAAACAAATATGAATATGATGATACAAAGACGGCTCCCCTCTTAGAGAAAAACTCACCTCAACCAACTAGAAACCATCCAAAATATCCATTACAGTGTCCGACTGAGCGTGGAAAAGGAAATATGCCATGATTAGTCCATGCGCTGGACATATAAACTTAAGATTTGATACATTTTTTTTTATTCATTTATTTATTCACGGGCAAGCCCAATTCAGACAAAAATATTACAGTGCTTCATAGTAGTAATACAATATGGTGGATTGAAGTAAATTATATGCATAATACAGTTATAAAGTGGTAAGATAACATATAGATCAAATAAGAAAAATTCACAAGTTATAACAATATGTAGTCTAGTTATTGCAGGCATAATAACACTAAAAACAAAACAAAGCTCGAGCTGGAAGTTTAAATAGGTAGGACAAGAACATGGTTTTTGGAGCGAGAATCTGATATATTAAAAACGACTGGGGACAGGTAAGGATATTTTGAAGAGAAGCACGTGGCTGATACACAATCCATTGCTAATTTTAAATAGAATTGTTGAGTCTCTTTGTTTTCTACGAACCTCAAGAGAAGGTATGTTCAACATGTGTTCTAATGGTAGTATACGCGCAACTTGAAAGCAATATATCTGAGGAAATTGTGCTGGACAGCCTCAAGTTTCACTTTATATGTAACGTAATGGGGGGACCAAACTGTGGAACAATAGTCAAGATGCGATCTAACCGGAGAAAAATAAAGGGATTCAAAAGCAGTGGTGTTAGTTAAATCACAGGTGATTCTCTCTGTGAAGCCCAGCATTCTTCATTTATTTCTGAATTACAGTGGAGTCAAGGATCACACCTAGATCTCTGGTTTCTGAAGCAGAATGTAGGTCAGATTATTTATACTATATACGAAAGTGATTGGCTGATGAGTTTGATGAAAACGAAGAATATGACATTTGGAAGCGTTCAAACACATTCCATTCTGTGTTCACCAGTTAGATAGGCAATTTTAATGAATCAGCCTTGCTTTTGATTATTTTGAAACATTTTAAGTCGTCAGCAAATAGCAGAACTTAATTTTCTTGGAAACAGTGAATTAGATCGTTAATGAAAAGGTTGAATAACAGTGGTCCCAGGTGTGATCCTTGAGGAACGCCCGAGGAAACTGCGATAGTATGGGAATAGTAATGATTAACCCTGACAATTTGCGATCTATCCGTAAGATAGCTCTTGAGCCAGTGCAATATTAGCCCATCAACGCCGTATTAACAAAGCTTATGAATCAAGAGCTCATGAATAACTTTGTTGAAAGCTTCGGAAAAATCGGTGTACACAGAGTCGTCTTGAGTACTCCTTTCCAGAGCCTCCGACAAAAAATTTATTCATGTGATCAGACCCAGTTCCGCTGACTTCTTAGATGTAAATACAAATTGTTGGGTCCCAATGATTGAGGAGCAGTCATAAGTAGGGTAATCAGTGATGATGCTCTCAAAAACTTTACGGATTACGCTGAGAATATAAATGGGACGATAATTACTTATGTCAGATTTACGACCTGATTTATATATTGAAGTAACATATGAGATTTTCCAGTAATCCGGAAATTCGCCTGATAATAGAGACTTATTAAATATATAGTAAAGTGGACGAGATAAAATGCAGCAAAATGATTTAATAAAAGTAGAGTTCTTCAATTACGAAGAATGTCCCTTTTCGAGAATAATTTACAATTCTCAGTGGTGCATATTTTGCAGAAAAAATTCATAATAAGAATCTGCTATACCGCTATAACTCAACTATCATACCCAATTCAATTTCAATCTGAGTAATCTATTCAATTACGAACAATGTCCCAATTTTTCCGGAAGTAAATTACAATTCTCAGTGATGCACATTTTGCAGAAAAAAATCCATAATAATAATCTGTTATACCGCTTTAACTCAACTATCATACCCAATTCAATTTTAATCTGATGTCATCTATTCTATAACGAAGAATATACCAATTTTTCCGGAAGTAAATTACATTTCTCAGTGGTGCATATATTGCAGAAAAAATCCATTATAATAATCTGATATACCGCTATAACTCAACTATCATACCCAATTCAACTTCACTCTGATGTCATCCATTTGTTGATGCAGTAGAACCTTCCAAACAATAATATAGTGCTTGTGAATTTCCGAAATATATCAAATGAATATTTCCATCCCATGCCTTCATTAAACTCAAGTACACTTCGACAGCGATCTCCGTGACTATGTATTCTCCATCAAATATATTTTATTTACCCGACAACCAGTCGCAATAGTCCAAGAGCGTGTTGCAGAAAACCTCACCAATCGAGTAACAGAATGAAATGTTTTTAAAATATCAGTACTCACAGCAAACATAAGAAAAATCGGTGACTGCCTGGGCAAAAGTTGCGCATAAGTTTTGTATGGCATTTCTTCAGAAAAAGCAACCATACCAATGTAACAACAGATTGGTAATACTTTCAACAAAAACTATCTTCCGAGTGGTCGAGCGGTCTAAGGCGCGAGATTCAAACTGGTTCATGGAAGGTAGCGTGGGTTCGAACCCCAGCTCTGGCGGCTTTTTTCTATTTTTTCTTTCAAAATAGAGAAATGATTTGTTTGGACCAAATATTCGTCCCAAAACAAATCATTTCTCATGTCTAAGAGCAGAAAATTAGGACAAAATAGGAAAATATAACTCCTTTGTTTGACTTAGATTATTTTGTGTGTAACAGATTCACAATCTAGGTCAAACAAAAAAAAAATCTTCTTTTTTTGTATAAAAGCTTGTCTTAATTATTTTTCAATTCTTTCTAATCATTTTGACAAAAATTGGAAATCTACGACCCAAAAAACCCACATTCCCATTTTGAATGGAAACGGGCAAACCACATTGCCTTCCTGAAGCCGCCTAAGAAATAATGATGTCCGACTCCAAAAACCACACCAATTTTGAATGGAATCGGACTATTCACGAAAGTCGTCGCCATCTTGAATTCTGACAGAAAAATCAAGATCTTTGACCCCAAAAACCCCCACATACCAATTTCTATTAGAATTGGGCTATAACCACAAAACTCATCGCCATATTGGGGCCCCATCTTTTAAATTTTAAAGAAGTTATAAGTTCGACATACAAACCCCCACATACTAATTTTGAATAGAATAGAACTATCATCACAAAATTCGCCCGTCATGTTGGAGCCGCCATTTTGTTTTTTCTTTGGCGATAATTCCATAATACATTGTCACCGGAATGATGAACACCTGCCAAATTTCACATTAATCGGACAACTAGAAGTGGGTCAAAATTCACTTGCAAAGTTTGAACTGTACATACCTGCATACATTTGTGAAATCAAATAAAAGCTTGTAAAAACATTCAATTCTGTTTCTAGATCGGCCAGGTTGTCTGCAACGAGCTCTTAGATATGGGAAATGATTTGTTTTGCTACGAATATTCGGCCCAAACAAATCATTTTTCAATTTCGAAGGAAAAAATTTAAAAAAAGCTGACGGAGCTGGGGTTTGAACCCACGTTTTATTTCGTGAAACAGATTGAATCTCTCGCCTTAGACCACTCGGAAGATAGTGTATGTTGAAAGTATTACCAATCTGTTGCTACATAGGTATTGTTGATTTTTTCTAAAAAAGGCCATACAAAACGTATGCACAACTTTTGCCCAGGCAGTCAATGATATGCTTGCTGTGAGTACTAGAATTTGAAATACATTTCATTCTGTTACTCGATTGGCCAGGTTTTTTGCAGCTCGCTCTTAGCCTAGAAGTCATGAAACTGTTCAGTTCAGAATAGCCAACCCCCATCTGTCACACCGTTCACAGATTATAATTTCCCTAATAAGTTTTTATGGTGGGCACTTGTTTGAATACATGAGTGAGATTATGATTCTGAAACATCTACCTACATTTTGTTCAAATCTTGCATTTAGCGAGATAGCCTAGCCTTGGTAAGTTCATTATTACTACAAGTCACAATACGACATCCAGGAGAATAATCAATTTCTTTGAATTTTTCTCAAAGAACTGATAAAAATCTTGATTAATCAATTTAGATGCCTGTGCTCTTGATAGAAGAAACAACAGAACTGGTGTCACATAACTTCCTCGTTTTCTTTCGGGAAAGTATCCATGAGATCAAATATCACCAGTACATCACAAAAGTTTTTTCAATTTATTTTTCGTTACTAAGTTACAGGTTCTCGAAGTTACAAAATGACAAAGGTGTTTCTTCGTTTATTTTTTGATATTTCTAGAAACCAATGAAAACTTTCAATTCAAAACATTCATGGACGTTTTGGCCAATCAAAACATTATTATGGTGGGAAAATTCTACCAAGAAAATTGCCCCGGGAATAATTTGAGGTATTTTGTTTTTATTGTCTGACAACTAAGATGGAGAATTATTTTCTACTTTATCGTACTCTCGTGTGGTATTCTAGAGAATATTTTTTGATGTTACGAACATTAACGAATTCTCTCACACAATGATACAATGTACTGAACAGGTTTTGATTCATTTCTCAGTTTTCAGACATCTTACTCACAACGTATATTTTCAATTTGACGTCTGTCATCAACAACAAAAAGTATTCTCTAGAATATCACACGAGAGTACGATAAAGTAGAAAATAACTCTCCAGATTTCTTTTTCAAACTTGTTGCCATCTGTTGGATTATTTTCACTTTATTCTCACTCTCTTGTGACATAACAACTGATATTTTTTCAAGTGAATATTCAAAATAAACCAAATTTTGGTGATTGACGAAACAGATGAAAGCCTGCAATGAGGTTTCTTGCATGAGTCAGTTGGTTTGCTACAAAGTCAGGAAGAAACCTCCGATGGTCCACACTCCAAAACTTTGAAATGACAGAGAATTTCAAATGTTCTCCAACAAAACGAGCTTTCCTGGACAAGTTTCTGTATAAATGTACTCGTTTGTAAAGTAGATCGGAGCAACTATTTCTGTAAAAAATGCACTTTTATCCGACGACATCCAACCCGAGCGTCCACCATTATCTGAAATGATTTATTTTTAATAGCAATAGAAATAATGGGTAAAATCTCCATTACAAATTTCAATAATGCCAACACTTCTACCTAACAAAACTCATAGCGTAAATATCAATCACAATCCTCAAGCAAACATAAATGAAAAATCCCCCACAAAAACTGCTTGATTCGACCCCCTTATTTCTCAATGCATTTTCGAAGTCTGTGAGGATACCCCTACTTGAAATAGCATTCCAGGATCGTTTCGCGTGGCTTCACAATGTGATGTAAATCTTTTCAAGTCCTCTCTTGTGTGAATAGTATTAGCGCAAACAAGGCACTTCAGATTGCAACACCCCTTATTATTGAACCCCAAATTTGAAATATCTGATTCAAATTCAAGAAGGTGAAATCACTTGGCCGATAGGCTGCTCAGGTTGATACGGTTAGGCAGTGAGTAAGGTTCAATTAATGACTTTTCCTAGTTTGTCAAATTGGCTACTAAAAAAATTACACATCAATTAACTTGACTAGTTCAAGAATTGGGCGCCAGGCTTGCTAAAGACAAAAGCTAAAGATAAACAAAAATTCACTAGATAAATGTCACCTAGCTTGTATGGGAAGGCAAATAAATATGTAAGAAATCAACTTAACAAATTTATTCCAGACAATTAGAAAAATCACTCATTATTATAAAAACTTTAACAAGTGAGTGGAATTCAAAAAATAACTAACAAGATTACTTGAAGAGAAAAAAAATCAATGGAACAATTGAAAATTACAAGAGTATTGAATTTTTTTGACTCTAATCAAATTTGAACATTTACAAATGTCAAGATTCCTCTAGATGTTGGTGATACAGTATATACCTACGGAGGTCATCATTAGAGGGAGATGAAGAAGGCTGGTTTATACAAAGCTGGTCTCAGCGGTACGACGAGGAAACTGACTGACGAATCTGGTCGTGGGTGGTTATATATTGATTTTAAAGACCTTCTTGTTAGCGTGAATTGGTTTGCTCTTCACGGACCAGGCTGAATTTGATGTGCTGTATGACCTCCTAGGGTAGCAGTCCTTCTGTCTCAGTAGGTGGCTTCACTCCGTGGTATATATTATGCGAAGAAAATGATAGGAATCAAAATTTGTACAAAAAGGGGAGAACGAAGGAAATCCTTTGAACCTCAAGTTTTTATGATTCAAATTTTAATCTAGAGTCAAAAGATTCATACAAATGGGAGTATACAAGAAAAAATATGCCTCAGCCCATATATAAGACTGGAAGATACCAGTGAAAAAAAAAATTAAGTAGCAATAAAATATGGTGTTCTGGTTTTGAATTTCCAAGTTAATTTTAATCATTTAAAAAAATTAACAATGAGCAAAATTCAAAACAGAACTGAACAAACCTCATACAAAACGTTATGTTAAAATTCAGTTAGATTTTGAAACAAAGTAAGCTTTGATAAGGTGATTATATATACCAAAAGGGTCAAAAGAAGATAATGAGGAAATATAAAAATTTCCTTGCGACTTTACCAGGAACAAATTAAATATAGTATTTGAAAGCAAAATACTCCGAAGTTGCCAGACAAAAAATATAGTATTTTGTAGCAAAATACTCTGAAATTGCCAGAAAAAAAGTATAGTATTTTAAAGCAAATATGAAAGGAAAATATAGCGTTTTGAACCAAAATACTCCAGTAAGCTACAAAAAATTAGTGTTCATGGACCAAGATATCAATCAGGACCTAAAGCAAAATTATACTATTCTGTTAAGATAAGAAGAAAGAGACCGCACGTCTTTCAGTGGGCACAACTCTCTTAGATAAAATAAAGTTGAATAATTATTTTTATTGAAAAATTTTCAGAGATAATCAGAAGACGGAGACCGCACGTCTTTCAGTGGGCACAACTTTCTTAGATAAAGATAATTTCGAAATAGGACGGCAATTCCCTTTTCAAATCGATAAGCCAGGTTATTCTCAAAAAATTTAATGAATTTCCCTGCTCTTGGCGACAAGGTAGTAACTGAAATGAATTGATTCTACAACGATCAAAAATCAAATAACCCTCACTGTGAATTGAATGAAGTAAATCGATAAAAGGAATTTATTAAATGTGAATCTAATTTTTTGCTTAAGGAATATATCAAATCGAGTGTTCTCAGACAAGTTAAGCAGAGGTACAATCCTCTCCAGAAGCAAGAGAAAACCAAAATAATCTCATGAACGTCTAGTTATGAAATAAAGAAAATTGCTTACCGGAGGGCTGTCTATAAGGTAAACTGCATAACTGTCCCAGAATAGTCGAATACACCCTTTGCAATCAGAATCTTCGGAATAATCCCCTGGTACGGTGAAGTAAGCACTAGTCTACCAATTATCTGGTACCTAAAAAAAAGCGTAGAACTGATTTCCAAAAAAAAATTAGTCCCCAATGGTCAGCCACATAGATATGTGCAGTAAAATGCTTGACAAAATGGCCGAAATATATTTTTTTGTGGTTTTTTCTTTACTTTAATCCAAAACACAAATCAACCTTGATAGAAATCAGCCAAGGGAGTATCATATACGATATGTTGGATATAAAATAATATGAAAATAATTTAATCGGAAATTCACTGATAATTCCAAAGTGACGAAAATCTGACAGTATAGAATTTCCTTTTCAACAATAACCATTCAGTTACCATCCAAGAATTCGAATATTACCAGCATAGAAAAAGCGGAAAATAATGTTAATCAACTACAACATTGATTGCAAAATAAGGAAAATAATTATACTCCACCAAATTCACCAATGATAGCCATTCAACTTTAAAATCGTAATGTACCAAAATCAATTCACTCACCACACCTGCCTATCTCGAGGTTCAATCGAAGAAAGAGGACGATCATTCTTTCGGTTCGAACAAATCACCACTTTTACCTGGGTTTTTTCACAAACTATTCTCGGTTCTTCTCTATTATAAAAACACTAATGGAAAAAACACATGCTCAAGTCGAAAACAACTCGATCGAACTTGACATGAATATGACGGTCGATAATAAAGATTGCTGTATTGCAGTTCATCTGAGATCTAAGCAGTGACTAATGACCCGTACTACCGTAGAGATAACCGGAAAAGTTATTAGAAACTTATGTATAAGGAAGTAACAGAAAATTCGTTACAAGATGCCCCCACAGAATGGAATCCAATACAATGGATTGAAATCCGGAAACCACGTTGGCCATGAGAATAACCCTGCCAAAAATACCACTTCAATTCTCATGAAAATATATAGACGAATTATGAGAATTTATAAGGATCTTTGGGGAAAGTCTTTAAACATACGTACGTTATTCCTGGCACATAATCCTCATGAAAGGTTTTTTGAGGATTCATAGGTAGATGTAATTCAGAAGCATACCCGAATTATGGTATGTATCAGGCAGTGGTTGTTTAAGGAGACTATAAGAATCGCTGAGGTATTCCACTTTCAATAACAACGATATTATATGCTCATTCACAAGCTTGTGAACTTATGAGAAATGTGTAGAAATTCACAACTATAATCTTATTGGGTATCTCGTGGAGATAGTCGGTTCAAGATTCGATGGTTTGAATCAGGAATTCCTTATCGAATTTTATGAGATTCCTATAATCTTTCATACGACTCAAAATCACTGAAAGTTCCCGAGTGTCGATGAAAAACAAGGCTACAGACTATGAGAGTATGTATTAGACAGTGGTGGTTCGAAGAGACTATAAGGTTCGGTGAGGTATTCCAATTTCAATTACAACAATATTCTATGCTCATTCATAAGCTTGGAACCTATGGGAAATTCACAAATATAATCTTATTCTCGTGTGGAGAGAGTGGGTTCAGGATTTGATGCTTTTGATCAGGAACTCTCTATCTAATTCCATGCGACTTCTATAAGCTTTCATATGACTCATAATTACTGAGAATTCACAAGTTTCGATAGGAAAACACGGAATCAGAGTATAAGCGTTTGTATTAGGCAGTGTTGGTTCGAAGATACTATAAAATTCGATGAGGTAATCCACTTTTAATTACTATAATATCCTATGCTCATTCACAAGTTTGGTAACCCATAAGAATGTGTGGAAATTCACAAATATAATCTTATTGGGTATCTTGTGAAGAGAATGGTTTCAGGATTTTATGGTTTGGATCAGGAATTCCTTATCGAATTTTAGGCGACTCCTATAAACTTCATATGAGTCAGAATCACTAAGAATTCACGAGTGTCGATAAGCAAACGAGGATACCTTATGACGTTGATACTTTCAATGGAAAAATAACTGAAACCCATTTCACTTAAGAAATTGACTCGAGAGTTATTTCAACACTAACTCTCTTCATAAAATGATAGCTCCCTGTGTATGATTGGATGGTTTTGTACAATGTTTTCATTTTCAAAGTTCCCGCCATATGCCCGTAAGATGGTTTGGGCCAATCCCAAAACAAAAAAATTTGTCCCCTATGAGGGTATAGATTATTAAAAATATTTGTTATGCTGTCTGACGTAAAATTTTTTGTTTTGCTTATTTTTGGTGATGGTTTGAGCAAGGCAGCAATAATGGCGATAGGATCAAACAAGATCACATCCAAATTGGTGTCCGAGTGTAGAAACGCCATAAAAAGTTCGTAAAAAACAAGGAAAGTCAGCCTCATATGGGAACCAGGACACACAGGTGTTCCTGAGAACGAAGAGACAGACAGAGTAGTCAAGATTGGATCATGGAAGACTCCGGTCGGACCGAAACCAATCTTGAGAATATCCAATAGCATGGCCATCTCAAACATGGAGGGACTGCTGCAAAAGCAGTTCATCAAAACATTGCAGGAGGTGCCATGCATGAGGCAATCGAAGCTCCATATAAAGGGGCCTTCGAAGAAACTGTCGAGAGAGATCCTGTCACTCAACAGACGGGATATCAGGACTGTGACTGGGCTCCTAACGGGACAAAATCACTTGAACAGGCACATGGAACTCATCGGGATCATAGATGATCCCTTATGCAGATGGTGCCTGGAAGATGACGAAAGATCGTCGCACATCCTTACTGAGGGCCCCGCTCTGGTGCACCAGCGGGGGATCAACCTGGGTAGCATAATTCTGAACCCAGAAGATCTCAAAGAGTTGATTTGTTGAAAATATAAACAGGATGTTCATAAAATCAGATGTGGAATCATCTGCGACTGATTGAGAATGTTTCCCTTTTCAACATGTCAGAGAGATTTTGCTGAGGAAATTGCTGAGTTTCGTCAGAGAAATCGGCATGCTCAGCTGATTCACAGATCATGTAGGCGCACAATGGGCCCAAGTAAAGAGACCTACGTGCATGGGTTCTTCGGAACCAGCCCACCATGTGCACAGAAGGAGAAGAAGAAGAGCAAAGTGTGACAACGTGCCTCGTAAATGAGATTGTGAAAGTTTTTCTCTCATTCATCTCAGGTAAGCTATGTTCACGTTATATATTATAAATAGAAAATAATATGTGTATGATACACTTTTTCAAGCGTATATACTCTTTTATCTCGCCTTCACGGGCGTTTTCTGGCTTAATTCCGGCGTTGAATCGTAATAAATAGGATTCATGATCCAATAATGATTTAATGACCACAATACTACATAAAAAAACAAACCTCACTTAACTTTGTTGTTGGGGCCGTTGCGGGCTGATGTCTCATTTTATGTTTGCAAAATCTATCCTAGCTATTTTGCAGTAGATACAAGAAAATTGCCAAATAATGGAGGCATAATAGAGGCATAGAGTGTATTAACTACTCAAATAATATATGATTGTTGATTGAGTACAAAAAAATATACAAACTGATATTTTTGGTTTCAGAACAATAGTTTTATGAATTATTTGGTATTTGAAATGCACATTTCAAATACTGAAATACATCAAAGGCCAGAAGATTCAAGAGTTTTTTCTTGGTATAATGATGGATGATTCCTTATATATATATATATATATATATATATATATATATATATATATATATATATATTGCAACACCCCTTACTTTTGAACCCCAGATTTTAAATTATATGATTCAAATTTAACAAGGTGAAATCACTTTGCCGATAGGCTGCTCAGATGGATACGGTTAGGCCGTGAGTAAGGTTCAATTAATGACTTTTCCTAGTTAATCAAATTTGTCCACTAGTAAAATTATACATTAATTAACTTGACTAGTTCCAGAGTTGGGCGCCAGACTTGCTAAAGACAAAAGTCAAAGATAAATAAAATTAAATAAATGTTACCTAGCTTGTATGGGAAGGCAAATAAATATGCAATAAATCAACTTAACAAATTTATTCCAGTTGGAATTTTGAACAAGATAAATTTTTTTTACAAATACTAGAAAAGTATTTAACTTCTCTTAAAAAAAAATGGAAAAATTACATTAAAAAAGGAACCAGTAATTTTGACTCTGATCAAAATTCGAACATTTACACCTATGATTCCTCCAGTTGTTGGTCACGAATATACCTTCGGAGATCTTGAGCGAGATAGAGGAAGGCTAGTTTCTTGAAGCTGGTCCCAGCGGTTCTAGGAGGAACTTGGTTTCAGCGGTTACGATTAAGATGGTCGTGGGTGGTTCTATAGTTGGTTTTAGACCCCCTTATCGGCGTGAATTGAGTTGATCTTCACGGACCAGTGCTGATATTGATGTGCTGTAAGACCTCCCAGGCTACTAGTCCTTCCGTCTCCGTAGATGGGTTCCCTCCGTGGTATATATCATGCGAAGAAGATGATAGGAATCAAAATATGTACAAAAAGGGGAGAACGAAGGATATCCTTTGAACCTCAAGTTTTATGTTTCAAATTTTAATCGAGAGTCAAAAGATAGATGCAAATGATAGCATACAATAAAAATAAAAAAAAAAAAAAATATTAAAAATGAACAAAATTTAAAACCAAACAAAACAAACCTCACCCAAAACGTGATGTTCAAATTCAGTTAAATTTTGAAACAGGTAAGTTTTGATAAGGTGATTCTATGTACCAGAAGGGTAAAAAAATTCAATGAAAGGTATTCCAAAAGAAATATAAAAATTTCCTTGAAATTTTACCAGAGAAAAAATTAGTATTTTAAAGCAAAATACTATAAAATTGCCAGAGAAAAAATCTATTATTTTAAAGCAAAATATTTAAAAGTTGCCAGTACAAAGATATATTATTTTAAAGCAAGTGCCAAAGGAAAATATAGCGTTATAACCAAAATACTCTAGTAGGCTACATAAAAAAATAGGGTTTCTGAACAACGATAATAGTCAGAGTAAAAGTATACTCTTCAGCCAAGATAAGAAGAGAGAGACACACGTCTTTCAGTGAGCACGACTCTCTTAGATAAAGATAAAGTGAAATAATTCTTTTTATAGAAGAATTTCCAGAGATAAACCGAAGAGGGAGACCACACGTCTTTCAGTGGGCACGACTCTCTTAGATAAAGATAATGTTAAATAATTCTTTTAATTGAAGAATTTTTAAAGATAACTGAAGAGGGAGACCTCACGTCTTTCAGTGGGCACAACTCTCTTAGATAAAGATAATTTTGAAATAGGGCGGCAATTCCTTTTCAAATCGATAAACAGGTAATTCTCAAAAATTAGAATGAATCTCCCTGCTCTTGGCGACAAGGTAGTAACTGAAGTGAATTGACTCTGCAACGATCAAAAATCAAATAAGCTACACTGGGAATTGAATGGAGTAATAGATATAAGAAATTTATTAAACGGAAATCAACTTTACGCTTGAGGCATATATTGAATCGAGTGTTCTGAGACCGTTAGGCCAGAGGTACAACTCTCTCGATAAGCAATTCTTTCTCAAGAGAAAAGAAAATTACTCTCAGAAACATATAGTTATGAAATAAAGAAAATTGCTTACCAGAGAGCCGTCCTATTAGTCACTCCGAACAATCAAATACGCCCTTCACTTCAATTGGAATCCTTGGAACAAACCGGTGGTTGTGTGAGGTACATAAGCTCTAGTCCATTCAAATTACCAATTAACTGGTACCTAAAAAATGCAAAAGCGTAGAACTGATTTCCAATGAAAAAATCAGTTCCCAATATTCGGAACAGATGTTACGTTAGCCACAATATGTACTATGAATGATTTGTCAAAATGGCCGAAATATCTATCTTTAACCTTCAAAAATTACCATGCGGTATATCCAAGAATTCCAATATTACAAGCATAAGAAAAAACAAGAGAATGCTAATCAGCTACAACATTAATTAAAAGATAAAGAGAATAATATTACTCTAAACTCCAGCAGTGAAACTTATTTCATCTATAGATTGTACAAATCAAAGCCAACTCACTCAGTACATCTGCCTATCTCGACGTTCTATTCAAGAAAGAGAACGATTATCCTTTCGGTTCGACGAAATCACAGTTCACCTGTTTTTCATTCTCGGTTTCTTTCCTATTTAAAAAAACTTGGAAAAAACCAAACGCTCGATAAACGCGATCGACACGAAAATGAAATGTCACGGTCACACTGTCAAAATACCATTTTCTAGGGACAATAATGAACGTACATTCTTCACGACCTGAGCGCAGTGACTACTGACCCGTACTACCGTAAAGATAACCGGAAAAGTTATGAGAAATTGGTTATGTGTAAGGACGTAACGAAAAATTCGTTACAATATATATATATATATATATATATATATATATATATATATACATATATATATATATATTTATATATATTTATATATATATTTTGATGGAAGCCCAATATTATGCACATTTCTTGGTAGTTGGTTAGACTATACCTTGTGAAACATCCTCAAAGTAATAATTTGTGGAAATATTTAGATGCTGCATGCTTATAATTTTGTAATTGCCTCTCTGAATGCATGTAGACCATATACCTACATAAGTATTTATTTTAGATGTACAAGGTATTATTTTCGTTATTTAGAAAAATGTTTTTTGTGGGAATAGAGTTTTTTGAAGCAGATGGTGGTTGAGTAGCTTTTATTCATGGAAAGTGGCTAAAAAAAGTTTGGTGGCCACTCTTGAACGACAAGACCATTTTTCAAAAACACTAAAGAAAGGTGAATGCCCTGCTGCCAATTGGAAGATGTATAGGTAGTGTAGCTAGGACATTTATTGAATAAGATGAGACTGATTTATTCGTGTGCAGAATGATGTTTTCATAACATACTTCAGTTTCCTATTCTACTCAGTAGATAAAACTGGTATTATTTTGTTCTTGTACGGGGTGTCCGCCCTTTATTCTGGTTATTCTCAACATATATTGATAAGTATTCTAAAGTTAGTTATATAAGAATATAGCTCAAGAGCACCCACGAATTCTTCACATTGAATTTTTTTTTACTTTTTAGTCCATGTTAAAAGTGAAGCGCGTTCATTAGTTTTTTGAAATATAATTTTA
>JAFIRS010006080.1:0-43293 GCA_018342105.1 Gonioctena quinquepunctata | reverse complement strand
AACTTGGCAGAGAATGGACGACATCCATGAACGAGTCCGTTGAACATCCAGAGTGCCAGCGATAAAATGAAGAAGACCTATGACATCAAGGCCGACGCTGGAGGGTTTAAGGTTGATGACCTGGTTTGGCTGTACAACCCCAAACGTCGTCGTGGACTATCACCAAAGTTGCGGAACTCGTGGAAGGCCTATAAAATCGTGAAAAGGATAAACGACCTTGTGTACCGAATCCATAAGCCACCCCGAGGGAAACCAAGGGTCGTCCATTTCAACAGGTTGGCCCCTTACGCTGGAAACCATGACCAAGTTGCACCCTCAAGCCACCGGAGGATGATATGACGTTCGAGAAGTTTATGTCCTTGTATTCAAACGGGCAGAAGGTTCTACATGGGTTACTAGAGAGGAGTCACGAGACCTTTTTCGAGGTGCCTGCTGACTACGCACTAGCGCACTGTGTGGCAGAAGATCTTCGAACGTCCAGGGCATCGCCGTAGTGTTTTCCAAGAAATTTGGTCAACTCCAAACACTGCGGAGCAGAATCCAGAAGTTGGTGGGTGCTACAGTTGAAGAAAGGCCAGAGAAACATCTACTACCTAGTTACCAAGAGGCATTCCTAAGATAAACCGTCCATGAAGATGTCTGGAAGAGTCTCACCAAACTAAGAGATACTATGGTGGACCAGAATCGGGTGGATCTAGCAATTCCAAAATTGTCCTGTGGTATTGATGGGTTGGACTGGAGAGTCATAAGAGTATGCTGGAGGCGATATTCAGATCCAGCGGCGTCAAGATTTTGGTTTGCTGTAACCCTCTTCCACGATCGGTCATGAAGACCGTGGAGTGTTACTCCATCGAACTTCACGGTGCAAATATGAGTCATGCAGATATCGTCATATCCAAGGATGACATTTCGGGACGAAATGTCTTTAAGAAGGGGCAATGTAACGAACCTAGGCCGGACCTGTCGCCTCACGCGTTGCCATCGACAACGATGATGTCATCCCCGGAGATATTCGAGAACAATCCAGTCAGGCTGCCGCGGATAACAACGGTCAATATTGGAAACAACTGGAACATGCTGTCCGCCAACCGCCAGAATTGGAAACATCGAGAATTCTGTAATGGAGATGAATAGGCAGCCCTCAAGAGGGAGTCGGAGTCTCAGAGTCGGAACGAGCCCATACGATCGAGCGATACAGTGGCGTAGTTAGTAATATAAATTAGTTGTAAAATTAAGTGTGAAATAAATTAGTAAAACCAAGTTAAGTTTATTTACGTTACAATATTTAATATCCCTCGAAATTATTGATACATTTTTCTTATCCGAGTTTATGTTACAAATGTTTTGATCCATTTCCACGATTATCGTTAAATACAATAACCGAAATGTTGGGTTCAATTAAAATATTTCCGCTCTTATTCTGACCCTCCTTTCACAAATACTTGAACATGATATTTGAAAAGTGTCTTATGAACTGTATTCCAAACATTTTCTATGATTGTACAAGAAAAATATACCATATAGAAAATATGAGTGAATTTTGTTGAAATTGTGTATATATGCTCTATATATAGAAGATTAATTTTTCCAATAGTCTGAAATTTCAAGTTATCAATAGACTGCATAAAAGTCAACATACAATAACTGTAGCATGCACATATACTCATATCATCAAGATAAAAACAGCGCATGTGTAAATTTGACTAATATTGATTGGATCAGGGACCCCAGAAACTTCATTTTAGTGAAAGAATGTGTTTTGACTATGTTCTGTTAGGTTTAAAATAATTTTGTTCAGATATTGAGACTAGAAATATCTGTGTTCCTCTAGTGACTTAACTGAAAGTTGCATGGAAACCACTCAGGATTGATTATGATCATGATCTGTCATGATGGATCACAATTGATCTGGACTGACTACGTCTGATCTGTCAGCTACTGAATCGGAGGTCGTCCCCAGGTATCTTCAAAATTAGCTCTTAGAGGGAGAATCTTCCCAGCAACAATACAAATATCCCCAGAATAACGATAACTATTAACATTTTAGAATACCTTTTCTTAGCAGTCTCCACAGATTCCTCTGGCAGAATGGCACTAAATTGTGGCAAATCGAATGTACTACAAAAAATAAAATTATTACTATCTCTATAATTATAAATTGAAGATTTATATATGAGGATGACATTGAGTACTGGATGACAATTGAATATAAATATATATCTATATATATATATATATATATATATATATATATATATATATATATTCAGAGATATTTAAAATTAATTTAGGCAGCTCAAGAACATCCATAGTCTCCATGAAATTTGTATGAACAGAAAAAAGTGTTTCAAAACTAATCTAATGTTGGTACAGTTTTATTCAAATTAAAATTAAAATATAGAAATGTGTGTATTTTTTTTTAAATGTTTGTGTTTATTCCTTGCAAACTTTTTCAGAGACACAAGCTGAAGATTGTAATTCTAGTGACAATATCGATTGGTTTTTGACAAAACATCATAAGATAAAAGTAAAATTCCGCAGGAAGCTTTTTTCTTCTTACACTGTCTTTATTTCAATACTCAGAACTCTGAAAATGTGTAGGACTCTATTTATTTCGGCGAAAAATCGTTCAAGTGAATAAAATCCAGTGCAAGTTATTATTTTCATTGAATATTGTTGCATATGATAGTTTGTCAAAACAATTTCAAAGTTTCTTCGATTTGGATATGTCACTTAAGATACTCATGAGATGTTTTGTTGGTATCAAATTCGATATTTTGAACAGCTACAAAGCGTAATCTCGCAATATAACGTCATGCAATTTTTAGGTTAAAGTGCACTCCACTTTGCAGTAATCGTTATTAGGTTTTTACGTGTTACGTTGTTCTGTCATCATGGGAATAAAATATGATCATAAGCGACAGAAACAGAATCGTAACCGTGAAGATTTTCTGGCATTTACGATCATCTGTCAGTAGCATATTGTCGTAAATGTCTAAACACCCTGTAGAGTACATTATTTAATTTCATTTTTGAACTGGTCAAGGTAATGTTATTTTTCGGAACATGCCTTGTTTAATTGTGTCAAAGTTTCAATGTAAAAAACACTAAATGCCTATTCATAAAAAAAGCTTCTGATGGTTTGATCGGGGAGTTAGTTTTCAGTCGTGCCATAATAAATGAGATTCATTCACTTGATAATTGTTCTTGTTCCTATTTAAATAAATGTAGTTTTTCTATTTTTCTACTAAAGCTAGCCGTGAACAACCCCAATTCACAATATTGGCGTTTACAATGAAATATAGCAATTATTGGTATTTTGTTGGAACCAAACTTGCACTTACAATAATGATTTCAAGCACTTATGTCCAAATGAGCATAAATAATATGTTGAATCACGTGTAGATTATCATAAGTAACAATTTGGTTAAAAACCAATTTTCAACAAATTTGTTGCTTACAATGTTTTGTCAAAAACCCATCGATCTGTTATATTGACAGATTCTTATTAATATAAATAAAATACTACCTACTGAACCAAATGAAAAGAAACTCACATTTTTGGAGGTGTTCTAACTGGAGGCTTCCGATGAATGATGGGCAAGGCACCAAACTTCAAATATCTTTTACCACCAGGTTTCGTAATAAAGTCTTCTTCGGTGAAATGATCTGAGCAAATTTACCAATGGTGTCTACACCTTCCAACCCCATAAAAGATGACCACTGCTGAGTTCTCCTAGGTTCTTCAGGAAATCTATTACATTGATATCAGGTTAATAAATTGCATAGGTATTCAAAAAGATATAAAGTGGTTTCAAAATTTCACAATAAATATACACAATCCAATTTTCCATTAAAATTAATATTCGTCAACAAACTTGCATAATTGATGGGATGAACTCGATTTGAAACATACATAGGCCAAGAAAATAGTTAATGGTATTTAAGAATTGTGCCACCCCAGAAGACCTGCGCAGGTTGAATCACCCAGAAATACCTTATATTTTGTTCTATAAAATATTTTGAATTGTATTGATGAATGAATCCTTTGCATTTTGAATAATTCCAGATATTTATCAAGACCTGAGATGGATGATT
The DNA here is from genome assembly GCA_018342105.1 of Gonioctena quinquepunctata. Lineage (NCBI taxonomy): Eukaryota > Metazoa > Arthropoda > Insecta > Coleoptera > Chrysomelidae > Gonioctena > Gonioctena quinquepunctata. The sequence goes on along the minus strand of JAFIRS010006080.1, from coordinate 39,195 downwards.
TCCAAAAAGGAAATCTGCAAAGACTTTTGAGTGATTCAATAATTTGGAACATAACCTTAAAAAGGCGAGAAAGAATGAATGGCAATTGGATTTGAATAAAACTTTAGAGAGTTCAACTTGATTAATAGACACTTAGTTTATCATAATTGTAGTGAAAATCAACAGCCAAACTTACCGGTGGAAAGATCTCGGCTGATTCTCGATGAATTTCTCTTCACAGGATATGCACTTTGGAACCATGATTATTATATACACAGCCACAAAAACAGTTTCTGAACTGGGAGGTTAATCAACAGGACGGGAAGTAATAAAAGTAGTTTAGAGTTCAAATCGACACTTACAAAATTTCTAAAGTCATTACCGACCCAAACGAACGACACTGAAAGTACCAAAAATTTGATGACAAGTGACATTTATTCTCAACATTTGATTCGTCGAAAAATGTTTAAATCCCCTCCAAAAAAAAAACAAGTGAACGTTGGTTCGGCATGCGCACAGCGAAAATGCTTAAATGAAAAGGTCTATACCAGAAAGTCCCCACAAAACATATAATGGGTCAGGTGACTTGTTCAGATGTAATATTAAATACTCATTTCAACTATAGTATCACTAAAACGAAATGCTATATATCGTTATATATTTCGTGGACTGTATTGAATTGGATTTTCCATGTTTAGTAATCCTTTATTCATATAATGAAATAAAATCGATACAAAAAAATTATGTCAGGTAAATTATATGTCAATCTGACAACCCTACTTTTGTTGATATATTAAGAAAAGGAAAACGAAACAGCAGAACGGAACAGTTCACAGAACTAAGCTGATTTCAAGAATTCGCAATATGCGATATTTAGTTTCTGATTCCAACAACCTCCCCACCGGCTTGATTGTTTTTATCAGAAGAATATGGAAGTACCTAATTGGTCTAGTAAAAATTCCGTTCATTGTACGAATTTTCACAACTCGAACCTTTTTATCGGGTCCTGGCATTACTTCTATAATGCGAGATAATCGCCATTCAAGAGGTGGAATATCAAAATTAAATCATTAACTTTTGAATTTTGATATACTTTGACCCATTTTGGTTTATGTTGAAGTCTATTCAAATATTCTACCGACCAACGTTTCCAAAAAATTTGCCTCATTTTTTGACAGCATTCCAGAAGGACCTCATCAGTCTCATTCTCAAATGCAAGGATCTACTAACTCTCAAACTCAAAGACCACATTTCCAAAGGTCTATTCAGTCCAAGATCTTACTTCTACACAAGAATCTCTTCAAGTTCAAACATTAACATGTACTCAAACCGGAAATGATCAACAATATTGCATGATTTCTTCCACTAGAAATCAGGTATTGCTAGCCACAGCAAGGGTGACTCTATTTTCAGAAAATGGTGAAAGAATAGAAGTACGAGCGTTGTTGGATTCAGCTTCGCAAACTACGTTTGTGACCAGGGACACAATAAAAATGTTGAAGGCCAAAACTTTGAAAGTTGATTTGAAGGTTTCAGGGATATCGCAAAGTGGGACTCATGTGTCGGAAATGGTTGATTTAATTATAGAATCAAAGAGGTCAAATACTCATAAGGAGAGGTTTTCAGTAACATGTGGTATTTTGAATAAAATAACATGTGAACTCCCTCAGGTTTTAATTAACACTTCCAAATTCAGTATTCCCTATAATATTGATCTTGCTGATATTGGGTATAATATTCCTGCTAAAATAGATATGTTAATTGGAGCTGATTTGTATTTCGATTTGATTGAACCAGGTTTGATCAAATTGGGACCGAATTTACCAGTTTTACAAAACAGTAAATTAGGATGGGTATTGGGAGGTACAATCAAATCTCAACATTTCAATTCTGTTTCCAATCTCAGTGTCGTATTGTACACACACAATGACATTGATGAACTCATTCCGAAATTTTGGCAGAGAAAATGTCTTCCAAACGAATTTTATCTTCCGAGGATAAAATATGTTAAAATAGTTTTTTATCTCCTACGCAGCGCACTAAAGATGGTAGGTTCATGGTAACGTTGCCTTTAAAAACTTACATTGAAAGTTTAAATTTGGGCGAATCATTTGAAATGGCCAAAAGTAGATTTCCCTCATTGGAAAAAAGTGAAAATGAAGGTTTGAGCTCTCAATATAAGTCGTTTATAGATGGATACGTAAATTTAAATCACGCTAAATATGTTCCTCTAGAACTGAAAACTAGGGACTCTAATATGAAATACTTTTTACCACATCATTGTGTAATCAGGGAGGAAAGTGTGAGTACAAAGTTAAGGTTGTTTTCGATGCATCAATGAAAACCACAAAGGGTGTTTCATTGAATGATGTCATGTTCAAAGGTCCCACTGTTCGGTCAGATTTATTTGACATTGTATGTAGGTTTCGTACTTTCAGGTTCGTTTTCACAGTTGATTTAGTCAAAATGTTCAGACAGCTACTCATACATCCCGATCATAGACATTTACAAAATATTTGATGGCGTGATCATCCAGAAAATGAATTAAGGTGTATAGAACTCCAAACCAGTTACGTATGGAACGAACTGTGCTCCGTTTCTCTCTACAAGGTGTTTGGTTCAGCTAGCGAATGATGGAAACATATCTCACCCACAAGCTCTTCTCCAACAGTGCTATGTGGATGACATCCTTGCAGGAACTAATTCTCTTCAGGAAATCGGACAGTTACGTGACGAACTGATAGATTTGTTAGCCTCAGCAGGTTTCAAACTTCATAAGTGGGTATCGAATGTTGTCGATTTTCTTGAGGCTCAGGATTCTTCTCAATCACTTATTCAGAATAAGGTTCAAGGGTCATCAGATAATGAAGGTCAAAGTTCCTATGAGGATGTTAAACTTCACACAGATGGATATTTAAATAAGGAATCTCTTGGCAACCTACATTAGATGATTTCAAGGTTTGTGGTTTTACATTCGATGAAAATATACCCCTGACAAAAAGAAATGTTCTTTCGAATATTGCAAGGTTTTTCGATCTGTTAGGCATCATAGGTCCAATTATAGTGGCTGGAAAAATGTTAATGAAAAACGTGTGTAATCGTAAATTAGACTGGGATGATACTCTACCTCCAGATTTATGTCATGAATAGAAGACATTTTCAAAAGATTTACCTTTTCTTGATAATCTTAAGATTCCTCGATTATTACATTTTCCACATGAAATAGAGTATTTCGAATTGCACCCATGCAATTCGAAATACTCTATTTCATGTGAGCCTTAAGAGAGCCTGAGAACCCTCTCAGGCTCTCTTAAGGCTCATGGAACATGTTTCTATTTGAAAACTATTTATTATAACAGAAAAGTCAGTTGTAGGTTGATTTGTTCAAAATCAAGGGTGGCTCCACAAAAAATAATCTCACTTCCAAAACTGGAATTATGCGATGCTCTACTTATGACTAAGTAATGTCATAAATTATGTTCGATCTTTCAGATCAAATTTTCGAAAATAGTTTTGTGGTGTGACTCTCAAATTGTTTTATGTTGGTTACAGGATGTACCTACTAGGTGGACAACATTTGTAGGTAATTGAGTATCAGAGATACAGGAGCTTACTCCTAATGTTAAATGGCAACATGTGTCTTCTGGGGAAAATCCCGCTGATCACATTTCTCGTGGGTTGAACCAAATCTCTTTAATATCTTGTGAACAATGGTGGTACAGACTAACATTTTTAAATGATTATTATTTGGGGTATAGGAATTTATTTCTGATAAAAATCGATTCGCTTCCCGAACAAAGGTTGGTTACTCTCGTCTCTTCGAGCAAATTTTCAGAAACAATGGAAATATTTTTGAATTTTCGTCGACTTTAACGTACAATAGCATATTGTTTTCGATTCGCAAATAATTGTTCAAAGGTTAAACGCAAATTTAATGGTTCTCTTCATGTTGATGAATTGCTAAGTTCTTTGAAGGTTATAGTTAGGTGTATTCAAGGTCATCATTTCACGAAGGAAATCGGAGATATTGAATCGAGAAAATTCATACTATCAGGTACTTCAGCACAATTATATATACTTCATGTGGGAGAAAGGTTATCTCAATCCAATTTATCCTTTTCTCAAAAGCATCCTATGATTCTACCCCCAAAAAATCCTGTTGTAAAACTGCTCTATAAACAAGAACATCTAGATTTACATCATGCAGGGGCACAAACGGTTCTCGCTCATCTTAGATTACGATTTTGGCCGATAAATGGTTTGAGACCAATTAAAAGAGAAGTTAAAAATTGCGTTACCTGTTTTAGGTTTAAAGCACTTTTATCTCAACAAATAATGGCTTCATTACCCTCTGATAGACTTTCCATAGTACGTCCTTTTCTCAAAGTAGGAGTTGACTTTGGTGGTCCTATTGTAGTTAAGGAATCTCGTCTTCGAAAAGCAGTGATCTCCAAAGCATGCATTTCGTTGTTTGTTTGTATGGTTACAAAGGCAGTTCATATCGAACTTGTTTCCAGTCTATCAACAGAAGCGTTTCGTTCAACTCTCAAAAGATTCATTGCTCGTCGTGGATGACCTCAAATCATATACAGCGACAATGGAACTAATTTCCAGGGTGCCAACAACTCACTTAGACAAGTATATGATTTCTTCCGAGAAAATTAAGGTTTTGTTGAAGATTTTTCATCTACCAGAGAAATAAAATGGAAGTTCATACCCCCAATAGTCCACATTGGTGAGGATTGTGAGAGGCTGGTATGAAGTCTACAAAATTTCATCCCAAACGGGTTATGGGAAAAAGTATTCTGAATTTTGAACAAGTCACAACTCTTTCATGTCAAATTGAAGCCATATTGAACTCTAGGCCCCTCTCTCCTATTTTTTAATAGAAGAGTCGTCAATCTCTTTTCCGGAAACCAATATTTCTGATGTTCCTGATAATAGGTTGAAAGCCTGGGAATGCTGTCTTTGAGTTTGAGAGTTAGTAAATCCTTGCATTTGAGAATGAGACTGATTCTGATGAGGTCCTTTTTCATTGAACCTTTGTTCTTGTGAAATATGTGTTGTCTTGTTTTCATGTAAAAGAGTATTATGTTTTCCTGAACAAATCCTACACCTATCCCTTGTACATTGAGAAACCAAGTGCTTACCAAAACAATTGAAACATAACCTTTCCTTTGACATGAAGTCCTTCTTCGTTGAAGTTGATTCTGAATTGAATTTAGTGCATTTATATATCTTATGACCAAGTGCCCTAAAAATTTTTTCCCCCATATTAGTACTATAACCATATAAAATAAAAACGATGTTTTTTATTGAAATATTTGGATTTCTGTTCTGATCCCCTTTTTATTCCATTGATTTGAGCAGATGATTCCCATGCTGTAATTCTTGTATTTGAAAAAAAAAATCCCTTAAATTGGCAAATTCTTCTGATCCCTTTCAAGTTCGAAATCATTTCTCAAATTTCTGTCAAGCTTACTACAGAAAATATGAATCAATAATAAATCCCAAGAACCTATTACTTTTATACCTAGTGCTTCCAAAGCGTTGATATGTTGTCCAATCAGGCTATTGAAATCACGAAGTCCATTTAAACCTTTGATCAAAGTAGCTTCCAACAACCCGACGATATGATAATTTATTGCTGGCATTTTCTTATCGTATTGAGTTTTCAACAGATCCAGAGCCTTACTATAGTTGTCATCAGAAATATTTAATTCACGAATGAGAGAAAGCGGTTCTCCTTTCAAAAATGATTTCAAATATACAAATTTTTTAGATTTTGCCAATAAATTATCGTTATGAACAGAAGCCGTGAATAAATCTATGAATGTTCGCCACTCTCCATAATTTCTATCAAAAGTTGGAATATTGAGATTGGGAAGTTTAACTTCAATAGCTGGTGGAGGGGGTTGTGAATTCATTCCTAAAATACCCGAATGATGAGCATGTGTTCCGTTATTATCAGAATCCATAGAATGTTTTTGAATCAGAGTTTTAATTTTGCTATGAAGGGAAATATATCGATTTACTATCGCCTGCCTATCTTCAAACTGTGATGAAATTTGATCGTCATCATTTTCATCGATAGAATCTTCTATTTCTTTCTGAACTATATCATAGTCATCAAATGTCTTAACCAGAAAAGATTCTCGAATAATTAATTCATTGACATCTATAATTGACTCAGGTGTTAGTGAATTCACGAAATTATCAATGAGAGTAATTGTTCTCTTATAGCGACCCCTTGCCCTATTTATTTGTGAACTCATTTTCCCTTTTGTTCTGTAACAATTCCGTTCACTTTACAAAACTGCCCTGTATACAGATTTATCAATTATGACAGAACTTTGACAGATGGCAAAGCATTCCTAATTTGAATCTTATGTTGATAAATATGGAATGAATAAAAACTAACTATCTTAACTGAGAACTTTCAGTGAAATGAAACTCATCTTGAAGATTAATTCACCAACCAGCTTCTGCACTCTACTCGAAGCGATTGAGAAATAGCAAAACGTTCTGACCTCAGTTGATATCCTTTTGCCTTGCGTTGATTCCACTTGAAGAAACAGATCCTTGATGCGAGGAATTCCTATGGAACTGTGTGCCTTTTGAGAATGAGTTTTCCTTCAGAGAAATAATGAGCTTTTCTTTAGGGAATGAGACTGAGTTTTTCTTCAGTGAATGAGAGTGAGTTTTTCTTCAGAGAATGAGACCTTCCTTTCTTCCTTCTTGGTTGTGCCTGATGCCGACCTCCATACCATTATACCATCCGGTTCGACTTGACCATTTTGATCGTTATATATTTCGTGGACTGTATTGTTGGATTTTCCAAGTTTAGTAATTCTTTATTCATATAATGAAATCAAATCGTTACAGAAAAATGATGTCAGGTAAATTATATGTCAATCTGACAACCCTACTTTTGTTGATATATTAAGAAAAGAAAAACGAAACAGCAGAACGGAACAGTTCACAGAACAAAGCTGATTTCAAGAATTCGCAATATGCGATATTTAGTTTCTGATTCCAACAAGAATAAATAGCTATATATATATTGCTGTCCTATGTTTATGTCAGAATTCCTGATTTTAGATGTATTTGTTCTCTGGATCTTATGGGATACATGATTCCTTTCTTTTATTTTTATATTCATCAATATCACAAAGAAAAAGTTTTAAATATTTTTTTGTTTTCTGGATTATTCGTACTTATGATTTATTTGTCTACTGCAGTAAATCTACCGTTTTTTATTTGTCCAAACCTCCGTTATTATAAATACTAATTTCAAGCAAATGTAAGACATATTTTATCTAAGTATATAGGGTTTTGAATTCATTTCAAACTTTCACAGTAACTTGCTTATGTTCATATTAGTGAGTACTTATTTGGGTTCATTTTAATGTGCAGCCACATTTATATTATTGTGGTGCAACTAGAATATTTTGAAATTAATTCACGAATATGGTTCTTTTGACAGGCGGAAAATTATGAAATTGTCAGAAAATTTTAAAATCAATGCATACAATATTGATGGACTATGAAAATATCAGTATTAGTTAATTCGTCAAGATTTGTACTTGCCTTTGGTACTGAATACTGGTGTATACTCGAATCTGCGGCTTTATACTTACCACAAAAAATGCAAAAAGGGCCAATTTTTTCTAAAAGTATCCTTACACACTACACTACTAAAAAATTAATACTACCTTACGCACTAATGAACGACGTAGTTTTTGGAAGGACCAACTGAAACATGAGATAGGCAAGATTTCAAATCAACGAGAAGGGAAAACGCATAGACACCGACAAAATAAAAAATAATTTCGTATAAGATGCTGCGGATGTCAAAAATAAAGTTGTGACATTAAGCGAGGATATAAACAAATATTTTTGGACGGCGCCATCTACCACAGAGATGGCAGAGAGAAGCTCTATTGAAGTAACAGGTGGTGTCCCCTCGAAAATCTAAAAAATATCGAATCAGTCCCAGCACCAGAGTTTTTGGACATCTTAGGTGCAGCGATTTGAAATAGACAGAATGTGTATAATTTACCTATTTTTATACCGTGAAAACTCGTTATCTGATTGGCTGAGGTGCCCCAAGCCGAAAAATCAAGATACAATTCCGTGAATAACTATGCCTTGACTGCTCTATGCAGTATACATTCAATATCTGGAAAAAATATGGATAACTTGACGGGGTACTTCTCCACTTGCCTAACTTGCACAACTCACTCCTACGACATATTCTTCTGGTCATTGGTGACTCCATGCACAAATTTACGTACAAGATGAGGCAAAATGTATCCACTCAACCACATGTTGCAACTTACACCACTTACTCCTACGACATATTCTAGTACACCTTCTGGTCATTGATGACTTCTTACACACATTTATGTACTTCTTGTAAGATTTCAGGCACCTCTTGCACGACCTTAACTGAACTCCTCCCTTCCTTTGTTTGGTAACAACTCGATGGACATGCCATCTAGTTGTAATGGGAGCCTGCTTACTTATTTACTAATGCGGCACGCTAAGAAATAGTACCGATAGCATACCACGTGCCAATCTCAAAATCCTGAAATTTTCTGAAGCTGTAGACCCTAAATTCTCCCAAAATGAGGTGAACTCCAAAATATGAAGAAATATAATCAGAAAAAAATTACTAAATTTAATACAGTAAGTATTTATTTATTTCTTCCAACAATAAAGAAAAGGGGAAACAGTCTCTCGATATCATTTTTGTTTAACTACTCATTTATGGTAGGGATATAGAAACCAAATATGTTTTGCATCTCAATATTCAATAAATCTAAATTGTATATAAAAATTATTTTATTAGCAACCCCAATCTCTATTCGATATAGATCAGTGGTAACTAAGCTACATTAGCTCAACAGACTGACAATGGTTATGTCAACTTTCAATATTATATACTTACTTATATTAACATTTTACATTATTAACTGTCATAAAGGTGATAAATAAGACTTCTAAGATGATATTTTTTGTTGTTTTCTTTCGGTTTCATATAATTGGTTTCAGTAGACATGCACTAAAAATAAAATATGTTTTCTTAATAATAGTTTTTTTTTCAAAAATACTTGGTTATCTTCTAAACTGGAATAATTGAAAATTTGTAATTAGGAACATCAAAAAACAATGAAATCTTATGAGAAATATCCAAAATGCTTTGTTAAAGTTTTTTATTATTTGTTAATTTCCGATAGAGATGATACCATAATTAAAAGCATCTGCTACCTTTTATGAGTAACTCGGAATAATTCACCTGAGTTTGGCAACACATATCATTTGATTTTTTGAAAATATGAACAGGATGTTCATAAAATCAGATGTGGAATCATCTGCAACTGAAAGATAAACTTTAGTCACTATCTTCCATCGTCAAGATAACCTGTTGTGAAGTATTCCCAGATAACACAGGATATCCTATGGATATCCATTTCATGTCCAATTCTGGTCGGGATATCCCTGGATTTGAAATGGACATCCATAACATATCCGTCGACGGATTTGAAATGGATATCCTTCAGAAGATATCATATGGATGGCCATAAGATATCCGGAGCAAATATGGATAAGTTTAAATTGCAAGATTGATTTTTATTGTGTCAATTTCTGAGCTTCTTTCATGTCGTACATATAGATTAATTTTTTTGGAAAAATCTCATGTTTTGTTTTTCTACTTGATTTGAAATGTATATCCTTCAGAAGATATCCTAGGGATAGCCATGAGATATCCAAAGCAATCATGGTGAATGTAAATATTCTCGTAGATACACAAATTTTACCTTTTCAAAAATATGTTGTCGCGGGGACCCTCTGCGACCACAGAACAGATATACATGTGTCTGCGACAGCCTGGCCATACTATACGCATAATTACTGGCGACGTCTGTCATTTTGTAGAGGAAGGTCGAAGGTCATAGTCATAGCACTGAATCCAAACAAAAGTCGTGTTTTTTTTCTATTTTCCTTCGTTTTTGATACCCTGTTGGTCTGGACATAATGGTTTTCATCTGTAGCAATTGATTGTTTCCAAAGGGAATTATATATTGGCCGGGTAAATATCAATCGAGAAGGACATAACCTATAAAAATCCATTATTTCCAATGCATTTATGTGTTTGCTGTTTGAGTTTCGATATTTTCAGAAATGCTGGAAAACACCACCTTACATTTGCCACAATACACGAGTTTTTCAAATGTCACAGTGCCCAGATTAAAAATGGTGTGAATGCCTACAACAGTGGACATGTGATGAAGATGATTCATCAGTAGATTCGAACATTTTCCTATTGATTGCAATGAAAAAATGAATCTTTCGGAAGAATATTTGGGAACTGGATCGAAGTTCAAAGCTTATGTAGGTAAGTTGTATGTTTTTCTATTCTAGAACTCTTTTTTTAGGTACCTAAATGAAATCTAAAAAATATGACTTTGTGGAACGATGCCTTTCTTCCGTGCTCACTAATATGTTGCCTCCAAATATAGCTGGTATGGAGCAAAAAAAATAAAGTGGACAACTAAAACTGGCTGAATTATCACTAGGTGAAAAGCCCATTCAGTTGTTTAATTTATTTGATAATTTGTATTGTCTCATATGAGACTGCAAAATTTCCAAGAAAAGTTTATGTCAAAAATGCTTAAATATATTATATGTATATATTATATATATATATATATATATATATATTATATATATATCATAGTTATACCAATAAAGAGAGAGAAAAACTATGGCAGTGGTATATATATTATCATCATCAGTATTCGAATTCAAAAGAAAGCATAATATTTCTCAGTATTTTTTTGTAAATTCAAATATATCATTTCAGAAGCGGCTGACCTCAGTGATTTGTCGGAAAATAAAAAATCTACTGAAGAAGCCATCTAGGCTTGGCTGAGAAGGGCCAAAGAATGGCGTCTGTCATCTTCTAGAATAAAGGAAACACCTGGATGGACGAAGAAAATAGCATTCTATTTTTCCTTTGACTTTATTTTTTTGATTATTCCGCATTTAATATTCTGTTGTTATTTTAGAGTTAACATATACATTTTATTTGTTGATAACTCCGAAGTTTATGGGAATTTTTTTGATACCAGAGTTTATTAGTACATTTTTTTTTTGTTCAAAACCATTATTTCATTTCCCTCCAGATTGCTATTACTATATTTTATCTTCGATGGATATCCCCGAAGGATATCTTTAGAATATCTCTCAAGGAATCTTTCAGATAGCTTTTGAATATCCCTGAAGGATATCTCATGGATATTCCTGAAATATATCTTATGGATATCTTTGAAAGATATCTTATGGATATATATCTTATGGATATCCTTGAAGGATATTCTATGGATGTACAGGTTGTTCCACTTTGGACATCCATCGGATGTCCATAAGATATCTTTTGGATATAATTGGATGTCCATAGTATATCCATAAAATTCATGAAGGATGTCCAATGGATATCCATTGGATGTCCATGTGTTATCTGGGTTCATGTTGAAAAGGTAATGGAATCATCTGCAACTGAAAGATAAACTTTGGTCACTATCTTCCATCGTCAAGATAACCTAAAGTTTATCTTTCAGTTGCAGATGATTCCACATCTGTTTACCTTTTCAACTTATCAATTATTCCACATCGCATTGGCATAACTTCAGAATACATGGAGAGTCATGATCAATGGTTTGAGAAACTATGAAAGTACATGTGCTCTGTTTAAATTGTTCTACAAACCATATACTCTTTTGGTTTGATCATTTCAACAAAAATGGCTGACTTTTGTTTTTTTCAGATAAAGGACATTATTATTTTTATATATCTGGGTTTTAGAAATTGAAATGTATTCATCATGTCAAATATCTTTTATTTTAAAAATAATTTTTTTAAAAAAATTGAAGAATATTTTGGTATTCCAGAACTTCTAATGAAATATGCATTCATTTCAATGGAAACGACCAAATCTTTTTTTTTATTTTTCTTTATTCAATTACGAGCCACCCATGTTCAAATAATTTAGTGAATGTTTTCAAAAAATTCGAATTTAAAAATAAATCGGTACTTAATACTAAATATCTTACCCGTAGATACTATAATCAGTAATATAAAAACACAAAAAAGTACTACAATGTCAGTAGGAGGTAGGAAAATTAATAGGAGCACTGGCATTGGCTGCCTCACTGTCGAGATCCAAAAATGGCATGCTGTTTGGACTCATGAATGGCACAGCAGATAGCTGTTTTGAAGAGTTACCATTTGTGTGTTCAATCAGAAGGCAAGAATCTGATTCTTTAGGTGCTTGAACTTTTAAAGTCTGCTGTTGTGGAATTACTTGCACCATAGGTTGTGGGGATCTAGGGGGAGACGGACTATCTAGGTTGATGACTGAGGGACTTGCAGGATATCCAGAGCTTGAAACTGAAGATGGTCCTGGTGTTGTCGTTGTTCTGGACTGGTTACTACTTGAAGATAGGCTGGTGGAGTCTATGAAATATTAATAGAAGATATTGAACAGATTTTTCTTTATTTACAAAAATAAAATCGGTCATAAGATAATTCACATACTTTTGAACTCAATTATTAACTCAATAAAGTACAACCAGAAATGACACCATTTTCTATTTTAAAATGGGGTACAGTCAGATTTTTCCTAATTATTTTGATAGAGAACATAACAATACAGTCATGCTCCATCTCTTATTGACATACCAAGAAGTGTATCATTCTCAATCTCAATTAGCTAGAATGAATCACACAAAAACTGTCAATTTGAAATCAAGTGGTCTGCGAAAATTGAACTAAATTTCAACAATCCATGAAAATACACGATGTTAAAAAAACTGTGTTATATTAATGTTGCTCGGTCTTTGATGGAATATCAACGTCACCTTGAAAAATAAATGTTAATAAAGCTTTGACAGCTTTGTTTCGAACCTCATGACCTATTGTACCTATTGAAATAAAGAAGTTGAAGATGTGTTATCAATTTGTAATAACGGTATGGAATGCCTTACATACTCTCACCAATACCGTACCCCTCGACCGAAATCTGTAAAATATATCTGGAATAAGGTGAAAAAAAATGTGTGTGTAATAAATGTGGTAAAATGTACATTGCATTATTTACTTTAGAACCAAACCCCCACACCCCCGAAATTTTTCTCTGGGTACGGCCTTGTTTCTCACCACATTTGCTATTTTCCAGAGTAAAAAAATACAATTTGAATTACATTATTGATGCTACAGGGAAATTGAACAATTCCATTGATATTGGAGAGCAGGAGTTTCTATTTTCAAACCCCACACTGAATACTATGCTTTATACCACTCACAGATCACAGATTCAAGGAATTACTGACAACAAAATTATTATCAAAGAATTAGTCATAATTCCCTTCAATGACACATATTTTCATAAAGTGTATGTGCACAATCTGGACATGGATTAGAAAGTTTCATGCTCAGATAATAGTTTCTTCTTTTTTTTTATCGGTATTTTTAAGAAGAGTAATCCATCAGTGAATATTTAAATTACTATCTGACGTTATGTAACATTCGATTTGGTAATTATGTATGTGTTTTTCAAGGCCCCAGAAAAAATCAAAAAGAAAAATTCTACAAAAAATATCTATATGTTATTTTGTTATTTTTTAATATGTTGTTCAAATATCTGATTCTATATCACGCTGTAAAATATTTAATAATGAAATAGTGTCTAAATAGAATCGACTGATCTGGAACAACAGAAAATCAAGGAATCAAGACTGTTGAAGCTTATATAAAAAAAAAAATGAAAAGTATGTGGAATGGAAAATATAATAATTATTGAATGTTTCGCCATTTTGTAGTAGGTGAAGATTTTGACTTTATATTCTAGGGTTTATTCGTCAGGAGCTTCAAAAGGATGTGTCACAAGACCCCCCTTTCAATTTTTTTTTCCCAGATGGCGCCCAGTCGCCCTCTTGAAAGTTTCATTTGTTAATTTTTCTCCAAAATATAGTATTCATGCATCAATTTCATTATCCCAAGTTTAAATTTTTTGAGTTGACCCGTTCAAAAAATAAAAGGGAGGGACATTAAAGAAAAGCACTGTATGTGTAGTTTCAAATATCAGTAGGTTAGTGAGCTGTGCTTTGCCATTTCCTTGACAACGTCAGGTTGTAACGGCAATTTTCATTTATCTGCTGTCAAACACAATTGTCACGTAGAATTGAATATTATTTAAATAATAATGAGTGATTCGGAAACTGGTAGTTTACCTTCTGATTTGGAAGAAATTACGCGAAATATCGTGGACTCCCTTTTGCCGGAAAAATCACGGAGTGTATATGAAATAGCGTTTAATCGGTACGAAGAATGGTGTTCTACTAAGAAAATCAAGAATATCACCATCACATGTTTTTCATATATAATTTAATTATGGTACTTAGTACCATGATGAGTTCATCATGGGACTAAGTTCCATAATGAGTTTCCTTATGTCATCAAAATTGAGTGACATAACGTTGTCATTTTGACATGCCATCAGATAAAAACATTATTGAATATTGCAGTGTCACACCCCGGGTCAATACAGAAAATCATATGAAGAAAAAGATGAATTCATTAACTGTGAACAAAAGAGAACAAAAAACTATATTCTCTGAAATGCATAATATGTTGTATTGAGAATCACTTAAAATCATTCCATAACGCGGGCGGGTTCAAAGGCATGCATGACTTATTAACCCGCGGAGACAATTGATGTACGAAGTCGTAATCTATTACGGTGGGAACCACACCGCCCATATTCCATACTGAAAGGGGTTATAGTGGGGAAAGTCTATATAAGAACAAAGTCAAAGGTAAAACGAGATTAGTTTTAGATTATTATTATGAGAATGATTATAACGATCAATCCCATTCAGAAAGAGTTCAGAATCGAGACAACCTAACTTAGTGCAAAGTCTCCCTAACAAACTATAGAAATGTTGGATTTTCGAAATCAGTGAAGAACTATTAGTCAGAAAGTAACATAAGTGCGAAACAATTAGAATCGACCGTTTAATAAATAATATTCAATTCGCGACATATCATGACAACACTACGAGGTCAGTAAACGAAAAGTTATCAGTGCTAAAAGAATGACTATTGGAAGACAGTATGAAACACCAAGAATTCGGAAAATTTCATAATTCAAACTAGAGTCAATTAAAACATCGCCTAACTTAATTTGGTAATGTGATCACTCCAATATATTCTTCCCCATGTTATCAATTTTCAATTCATGGATTTTACCGGTACTATTTAAAAACTTCTATTTTGTTATGTCCGATCCTCACATGTATTACGCACAATTTAGAAAAGAATATGATGAAAACTGTTGACCAGTTAACATAAATTTTGTCGCTTATTGTTTGAAATTACTTGTTGCTTATTTTTTTGTTAAATGAACATGACTGTAGTTGATTTTATATTTTATTATAATCAATTGCTATTACATCTTCAGGTGCATTATTTCAACTAAATCCTAAAGTTTCTGAGATCTGTAAATTTTAATCACAGATGAACAACTCACGTACCAACAACCTACAGGGTGAGGAAAAATACTTGAAACCGCTCCAAGTAAATTTCCATGTTGCAAGTCTTTCTGATTTACAACGCTCTATATATTCTAGGTTAGTTCTTTTGAGCAAATTCTAACGGAAGTAGAACAAGATAGATTGATTGCCTCATAATAATTATTTCAGCGCATATCCGGCAATTAATAGAGAATTGGTAATTTTACTTAATACTCAAATTTGAATAACACAAATAATTTCTGAGACACGTGTGCCGAACCGGCTAAACGTGAGCTTCACAGACCAGAGGTCCGGGGTTGATCCCGGCCAAAACCACACAAATTTACACCTGAAATCAAACACAAATAAAACAACTGAAACAATTACAAAAATACACTTCCTCAAATTGACTCAAACAGAACAGAAATATCAATACAGAAATTTTATGACAGAATTATCCACAAATTTCCACAAATAAAATACACGCAAACATCAAACTCAAATTTCACGACTAAAATGTTTTTTGCTAACACTTGAATTGTCATGAGCTGGTTTTTTAGTGTTGCAAGTTCAAATCTTGCGCCACCCCCTTTTCCAGACAGTAATTGAAATTTTTTAAATAATATGATACAAAACTAATACTTTGAATTTTTTAAATATAAATTAACGATATAACTCCCATAAGCGTAAGCAGGGGGGGAGTTTACATTAGCATTATCCAAAGACAGAAACCGAGGATGTACCAAGCCATCGCCTTCGGCCGGGGGCACACCCTTCGCCCTTCATATGAAGGGCAAGCGTGTGCTCATACATTGTAATTATGTATAGTAGCATTAAGTATGTATATTTTAGGTTAAGTCAAATGTATATGAATGTTGAAAATACATATTTTTGGATTGGATTGGTAATTTTACTATTATCCAGTGGCGTTACCCTCAGGGTGGCTGGGTATGGTTTTGTTTTCAATAATCCTGGAATAGGCCAGTGGCGTAACAGCAGACCAATTTCTCAATTAAATTCTGGGATATTTTTCCAAATTTGTAATATATATCTCACTGTAGAATACTTAATGATGTAATGTGTTATTTCCAAAAAGGACTCATGTTCACTAACCTACATTTTGACGATATGGAAAAAAACGTTTACGAAAATCGCTATAAAATTGGGGCTTATCTAGAGAAACGAGAAATTGGTAAAGAATTTCATGATTTCAACCTCATTCAATACATTTGTATTGAATCTATCTTATAATAAACATTTAAAATGTATCCGCAACTACATATTTTTCTACTACTATCGCTCATCTAACTCCAAAATGTATTTTGCTATGTCATTACTTTTCCAGCCTGCTTACATTGTAAAGAAATATGAATAACGCTTGGCAACTCGGTGATCGGTCATAGTTCTGAACTTTTACGTCACATCCTGGCGCGGTTTCGGCAGTGTTCAAACATGAATATTTTTTTGGGATTGTTTTCTGGAAAAAACTATTTCGAAAAAAATTTTTAAAAAATCTAACCACTTTTCTCGTCGTTCTGGACATTGTGGTATTTTTTCCAAAAATTAGGGATCTCGCCATTGCAAAGCCTATATGTTGAGACAGAAATATATTCCATGAACGAATTTTCAATACAAATTATTTCTGCAATTCTCCCTCAATTCGGTATCATATTCAATTCTATGCTGAGTGCTTAATAGGCACTATTGAAAAAAAAAACAATATGTGATGTTTCTTTTAAACTTGTTGTGTGGCAGTCATTCGCATGAATTGATGAATAAACATCTAGAAAGTGCCATAAAATATAGATTAATTCCTAAAAGCTTTCAACAATTTTCACCCACAATTTCCTTCCTAGATCTAACACTTACTAAACAATCACATATCACACACAATTCTGAATTCACAATTCCAATTATAGAGCTCTAAATTTGGGTATTTCTCCACTGATAAATAATGAAATACGTCGGAAATCCTCGATAAAAACCAGTTATATCCATTCGATCAGCTAAATTATAAAACGACATGCCCAAAACAATATAACAATTTTTTTTTTATTGGTGCCCCTTTTTACCCATTTAAAGCACGCCTCAGCGTGTTTAAATCGAACTTTAAAAAACGCGCGTTTATTAAAGGTAACCAACCATGACAACATCATCAAATCGAGAAACGTGAAGTCTAAATGACAAATTTTTGATTATTGATCTGACAGTACCTTGTAACGTCAAATAAAATATTACTCACAATTCGTTCATTTATATGTGCTCCTCCATCCATTTGATGAACTTTTCATATTCTTTTATATATATATCACTGGATTTTCGCGGTATTAACCGCGATTCTGCCTCACTATTCAAAAAATCGATATTAGAATCATTCATTTTTGAGCTCTGGTGACAACATATATTTATCTTTGGTAACAGATTGCAAATGAATGTTTTTCTCATTTCCATGACAACGAAAGGTATACTGATGTCACATCACGAATTCAACCTTCTTGCATTATTAGTTCTTATTTCTATTTTTTGTAGTAATAATACCAGTATATATGATTTCAAAGTGCACCAATAAAAAAAAATAACGTAAAGTATTCGTGGATAACTGGTCTTAAAAACACTTGCTCTATTTCGAGCACTCCGGCTGCGCCGTCGTGCTCGAAAAATCGCGCGTGTTTTAAAGCCCTTTTTATCCACTTATACTTTAATATACTAATAACTGTGATGCATAGAAAATATAAAAAATTAATGTGGAAAACACGCTTTCATTTAAATGCACTTAGATGGAATAAAACTTTGTCCGGGTTCATTTATACATAACCAACTATGCGTGGGTGCCCAGAGCCTTGAATTTTTAAATGCAGAAAATGTCAAACCCTTTTATGTTCAACATAATAGTAGGAGAGCCCGGTCGAGTTATATACCTTGAACCCCCAGATGATTCTAAAGTTTCCTACAGGGTTCCTCATGAAAACATCCATGAAACGACGACTGTGCCGGGATAAATCCTGCCGGAAGTATTTTTCATTAATTAATAAACAGACGCGAATTACATCATCCACTTCTCATGGGCACAAGCCAAGTCAGCACTTCCCACGAAGCGGCCATCCCGAGCCTTTCAGATTCCAGGAACCGAATCAGCATTTTTCTCATCCACATTCATTTCTGCTTTTTCTCATAGATTTAGTCTTCATGTAACTCTTGTTGTATTCACACCTAATTTTTGTTCTTGTAATTTTTAATAAAAGTTTTTTTTTTAAAAACTTTGAAATACATAATTGGCGCAATCGGTAGGATTGTTACGAAGAATCAATCGTGGATAACTTTCACTATTTCAATAGTTAAGTGACAATCCGAATGAACACCTACGATTCCGGACATTCGATCGTGAAAGGTTCGGTCATCAATTCATTTTTTTCTTGAAAGCGTTGACAGTATCATTAAGCATTTTTACGATACTTCAAATACTGCTAACTTTCAAAACGTAATATTGTTTTGTACAATAATTAGTAAACTTAAGGGTACCGCACGTGAAGTTGTTAATATTAGTTGTGCTACTACGATTGATGAAATGGAAGTCGAACTCATTAGGAATTTCAGTGACCCTAGAAATGAACATTCTCTTGATTTGAATAACTTAAGGCAAGGACCGAACGAAACCCCTCATCAGTTCCACGATAGAATCAGAAAATTATTGAATACTATATCAAATTATCTCGCTATTCACGAAAGGGACGTCAACCTCCGCAAGTTCAAACAAAACATGTACAATAACCAAGGTTAAGAAGTATTTTTAGCCGCGGCTTAAGAATCCTTATGGCCTCATGGTCCGTACAAAGGAACCAAAAACTATGCTCGAAGCTATAAATTTTATTAGTAAAGGAGATAACATCAGATATATGCAAAATGCTACTAATCACTCTAATTCTAACCAAAATAGAAATAATCCAGTGAAACAGAACACCTAGCAACAAATTCCAATCATTTCAATCGTATCAGAATAAACCCCAATCATTCAATCAAAATTTCAACTCCCATCGACCAAGTCAACAATTTCAAAATTTTGTTCAACCCTCGACTAGTGGTCAACAAAAATATTTCCCTACAGGGCCAGTTAATGTTCAACCGAAACAAATTAACCACATTCAAAGATACCCCACCAATCAGCAATTTTTGGGGAGTCCGAAGAATGTTTGGAAACCGAATCCGCAATCTAACCAAAATTTGCCCAGGCCTACGCCTACGAGCACCACCACTAGGCAATTCACAACAAATACTAGACCCCCAACTAATCAAAAATGGGTAGCGGAAGAACTGTACAACACTGAACAATACGATTTCCAGAACGAAGAATATACCGAGTATCCCCAAGAAACCGACTTTGAATTTTCAGAACCTTCGACTTCTTATGAAGAAACTGAGGAGTTTCAGTCGGACAGTCAGATAAACTTACAAACGTGATCGAATTCAACACTATCCGATACACGGGAATTGCTCTATATCATTATTAACGATGCCTCATTGAAATTATTGATCGATACGGGCGCAACTAGATCGTTTTTATCACCAGAATCAGTCAACAAATATTTTTTTAAATTTAAAACGATAGATCCCTTTGTTGTTTCTACTTCATTCGCATCTTCAAAACATGATTTCTCAATAACGATACCAGCTTTTAGGGAATTTAGTGAAAAGAAAAATATCAAATTCTACGTTTACAATTCCATTACATTTTCGATGGATTGATAGGTATTGATATATTGCAATCATTACAAATCAATATCGACATTCCAAATTCCCAAATTATTCTTCCAGATTCAAAAATGCCAATAAACTATTTTAATGCCCAACCCAATCCTGAAAATGTTGCCGAAAAACAACTACCAGGCAACACCGTTTCGCAAATAAAAATTCCAGTAACCACAAAATCAGCGGAAATATTAGTTCTCAAGCAAGTTATTCAGAACTGCGTTATACCAGAAACGCTAACAGTTGCTATCGATGGATGGGCAACCGTCGAAATCTACAATAATTCACCAGAGGACACAAATTTCATCGTATTATATCCCATCGAGACAGTTCCAGTGGAAAATAATTTTGAATTTTATCACATGAACTTAGAACAAAATTCAGTTTTCAAAAGCAATAACAATATTGAAAAAACCCAAATTTTCCTTAAAAATCTTCCATACTAAGAAAACTCGCTTAGTTTCACCAACCAAATCAAACACAAAATTCAAACCGGGACAAGTACCCTATTTACTAAATCATACAGGTATCCGTTCATTCACAAGGAGGAGGTCAATTCGCAAATTCAAAAGATGTTACGACAAAACGTGATTAGACCAAGTAGTTCCCCATGGTCATCCCCCATATGGGTGGTGCCAAAAAAAAACGATGCGTCCGGGAAAAGGAAATGGCGAATAGTGGTAGATTATCGAAAGGTTGATGAAAAAACCATAGATGATCGCTACCCAATACCAAATATCACCGACGTGCTTGACAAGCTAGGCAAATGTAACTACTTTTCCACTTTGGATCTAGCTAGCGGTTTTCATCAGATAGAGATGCATCCAGATGACATTAAAAAAACTGCATTCAATACTGAGAACGGGCATTACGAATACCTCCGTAAGCCTTTCGGTCTTAAGGGAGCTCCTGCGATCTTCCAGAGGGTCATGGACAATATTTTAAGAGACCTCCAGAATCACGCTTGTCTTGTTTATCTTGACGACATAATTGTCTATTCCACCTCCCTTCAGGAACACATGATAAATCTAAAAAGGTATTAGATCGCCTCCGTGAAACAAATTTCAAGGTTCAATTGGATAAATGCGAGTTCCTGAAAAAGGACCCCCGCTTATCTAGGACATGTGATCACCACGGAAGGCATCAAACCAAACCCCGATAAGATAAAGGCGATTAAACAGTTCCCCATACCTAAATCAACCAAGGAAATAAAAAGCTTCCTTGGATTATTAGGGTATTATGGGAAATTTATACAGGATTTTGCAAAGATCACCAAACCGATGACGTCATGTTTAAAAAAGGGTTCGAAAATAGAATTGAACGCTGATTACGTTCAATGTTCTGAAACTTGCAAGAACCTCCTAACAAACGACCCGATTTTGCAATACCCCGATTTTACTCAACCTTTCCTTCTAACGACAGATTCGAGTGCATTTGCTATTGGAGCGGTTTTGTCTAAGGACAAGTTGGTCGAGATAAACCTGTGGCATATGCCTCTAGAACCCTCAACCAGGCGGAACAAAATTACAGCACAATCGAAAGAGAGCTTCTTGCGATTGTATGGGCCACCAAATATTTTGTCCATATTTGTATGGCCGAAAATTCACCATTTATAGTGATCATAAACCACTGCATTGGCTATTCTCTATAAAAGACCCCAATGCTCGCCTCACACGATGGCGACTCAAACTCGACGAGTTTGATTACACAATCTTGTACAAACGAGGTTCGTTGAACCTCAACGCTGATGCACTTTCTAGAATCAAAATTAACGAAGTCAACACCAACGACACGAACGATTTATTCCAGTACATGGAAGACTTCAATAGAAACTTTCTCATGCAAAACCCTCTTCCTTCAACCTCAACACGACCCAAAATCTAAACATAGACGATACCCTATCGATAGATGGAATGTAGGAGAAATACCCAATATAAATGACGTTGACCCTGAAATTATTGAATCAATTGAAAACACAGATAACGAAACAGCCCACACTAGCCAGGAAAACCCCATTCTCGATATTCCGATTTCGGAAACGCCTATCAATAATTTCCAAAATCAACTTTTACTTAAAATTGTTTTCCACTCTCCAGTAGTGCCAAAAATCATCAGATTATTCGAAAACAAAACACGAACGATCATGCAAGTATCCGAAAATAATTTCGAACAAGACATAATAAACATTTTTAAAGAATTCACAACGACAAAAAAACTGTTTGCTATCAACCTAGACAAACTCCCAAGACTATGTCAAATTTTGCGAGAAACCTTCAAAAGCTCAGCTTTCAAACTCATTCTGTGTAATACGGTGTTAGAAGACATCAAAACAATCGAGTCACAAAACGAAACAATAAAGTTATATCATGAAGGTAAAACAAACCACAGGGGAATTCTAGAGACGGAGGCTCAAGTAAAACGCCGATACTATTGGCCAAACATAAAAGGAACCATAAGGAAATACATAAATAACTGTGAAATTAGCCAAACAATGAAATACGATAGGAACCCTCCAAAACAAAAGTTTGAACTAACTCCAACACCGAATAAACCATTCAAAATCGTCCACGCCGATGTCTTCACAATCAAAGGCCCAAAATTCTTAACCATAATAGATAAGTTTTCGAAGTACGGCCAGGCCTACCCCTTAGCAGGGGTCACTACCATTCATATTACGAGAGCCCTCATAAACTTTTTAGCTCATCACGGTTCTCCGAAGTTACTAGTACTCGATCGCGGATCAGAACTAAAAAACCAAATCATCCAAGAAATGGCCACCCTACACAAAATCAATATCCATTACACTACACCTCTCAATCCGAATTCGAATAGTATAATCGAACGTTTTCATTCCACACTCATTGAACATATTAGAATAATTCAGAAAACGCGGAAAGATCCAAGTATTTTGGATCAAATGCATTATGCAATTCTCGGGTACAATCACGCCATTCATTCTGCAATCAAACAACGCCATATAGACGTAATTTCTAGTCATTTAGACTGCAACAGTCCTTTCGACATTGGCGTCACTTAAAAATTGTACTCGGACTACATAAACCAACATAAAGAGTGCACCACGGAAATTTATAAGCAATTAAATAAATAGATGTCCGAGCATAAAGAAAAAGCCCTTAAGAAGGTAAATAAAAATCGCCATGAACCCCTCAAATATGACCCAAGTACGAAATTCTCCTCAATCTGGAAACAGCCGTCACCTTTGCCAGACTGAAAACAATTCATTTTAGTATTCTGAAGTTCGAAGACCTCGAATACATAATTCAAAAACTTTCAAAAATGTACTCCTCAAATGAATTATTATTTGGAAATAATCCCTCTGATATTCATGAATATTATGAAATTCTGAATATAGAATCATATTATTCGGACAATTGTTTTCATAATTCACTTCCCAATTACACTTCCTCAGATATACTCATACTTTCATCTCTATTCAATACCCTCCAAAAATAATACGATCCTTATACCTCCCAAAACTTTTCTGGCAATGAAAGATGATCATTACGAGTACGAGGAAGAAGAGTGCAAAAATACTCACCCACTGTACTTTTGCACAAATCGATCGCCACATCAACAGTCCAAACCACAGGATTGCATTCACCAACTCCTTCAGCTGAAAAACGAAGAACCGACCTCATGCGAATCAACCCTCGTAGAAGTCAAGCGAAAGATAATCGAACCAATCAATACAGCCCACTACATAGTGATATTTCCGGAAAATACCAAACTGAGGACAAACTGTTCCAAAACGGACTTGACTACACTCAAAGGCACATTCCTAATCGAATTACGACCAGGGTGTAGCTGTTGTTGCGAATAAAGCACTCGTCGAATTACTTGCTACTATTTATTCTACAGCGGTTTTGAATGCTGGTTACATTTATTGTGAAGCATGAAATGACGCGCTTCAGACAATGTCTTGTGATCGACTGACAGTTTGCATGAGGCTGGGAACTCTGACGTTTATCCCAGTGCCGTAGCATTATAGATTTAAACGGAACATACCTTGAAAGAGTCTTTCAAAATGGAATACCTGTTGCGTTTTACGCATTTTTACATTCTTCTGCACCAACCCTTGAATAATTAATGACAGATGTCAGGTATCGTCGTTCAAAACGACTAGAAAAACAATATTGTCAACAACATCTAAAAAAACTCTATATTCGCAATTATCAAGATTTGTTAGCTAGAAGTAATAAAACTACTAGAAGTCACCATCCTGGTTTTATTACAAACTTCAAGAGCGGTAGCAGTTTTTCCAGCATCAAAAGTTACAGTCCATTTGAAAACAAAACTCATACAATACCCACTTACATCTAAATCAAACCAAACAATATAAACCCCAAATACAACACTGAAGTTCTTCGTGCAAGTTTCCTCTACTGGATGTAATTTCTGCCTCCACTGGAAAGTCTATAGGTAAGGAGCTGATTTTCTCAAAAGATCGCTTTATCAACCCCTTAGAAGTTCGGATGGTTGCCACTCGTGCAACTCTATCTGGCCTTGAATGCAATTGGACAATCCTACCTAATGCCCAAGACAATGATGGGGAATTGTTGTCCTTGATTAAAATGATCTGATTATTCTGGAGCCTTAGTTTGGAAATTTTCCATTTTACTCTGCTCTGTAATTCAACGATGTAGTCCTTTGACCATATCTGCCAGAACATTTGCTGCAGACGTTGCAACTTCTGGTAGCGAGATAACCGATTTTCGACAATATCCTGGAGACTTGGATCTGGTACGGCCATTAACGATCTCCCAATGAGAAAGTGAGCTGGCGTTAATGCCTCGAGATCGCAGGGATCGTTGGATAAGGGAGTGATGGGACGAGAATTGAGTCAATTTTGTTTCTCCCAACACTCTTTTCAAGTGAAACTTAAATGATTTTACACCCGCCTCCCATAGCTCTCCAAAATAACGCGGGAATGAATGACCATGTTACCCCTTCCTTTGAGAATGGATCCACCAAACATTCATTTGCCTGTACAAATTTTTGTAATTCAAACAGTTCTGACTTTGCTCCTACAAATGTGGAACCATTGTCTGAAAAAACCTTTTGCGGTTTACTCCGGCGTGAAACAAATCTTCTAAATGATGCAATAAACGCTTGGGTGGTGAGATCTGTTACCAATTCTAAATGGATTGCACGTGTTGCAAAACAAACAAATACCACAACATAACATTTCGATGTTGAACTTCCCCTACCCAATTTATTTTTTATCATAAACGGTCCTGCATAGTCCATCCCGGTTACAAAAAAATGAGGTTGAGGTGTCACTCTATCCCGTGGCAACACTCCCATGATTGGAGCCTCACACCGAGGTTTGGCTCTAAAACAACGTATGCATGTATAAACCACCTTTTTTGCAAGGTTTCTTCCTTTAATGGGCCAAATTATTTCTCTGATCGATGATAACAAGCTTTGAGGGCCAGCGTGATATAACCGGTAATGCTCAAAATTGAATATACTTTTTGTCAATTTATGACTCGCGTGCAACAACACTGGATGTTTTTTGCCGAAATTGAACGAAGATAATTGTAATCGCCCCCCTACTCTAATTATCCCTTTTTGGTCCATAAATGGATTCAACCTTGCCAAACACCCTTTCCTGATATTTTTATTTTCTTTCAACACCTGATACTCCTCAGGAAAACTTTGTTGCTGCGCTAATTTGACCAAATCTAAAAATGATTCTTCGAGTTCCTCCACTGTCAAAGGACCGGTTCTGCGTTCTTTATTTCGACAATTATAGGTAAACCTTCTACAGTAGCCCCACACCCTTTTCATTCTTTGGAAACTCGAAAAATTATCAAACGGAAACACTGGTTCAACTTTAACCAAGAGTAGAGTCTGAACTTGTCACTTTTTCTCTGGAAGGTCTGGCATTGGTTCAAATAAAGAATTTGGCCAAAAGATACCTTCCTTTGCTAACCACCCAGGTCCGTGAAACCATTTGGTATTATTGTGCAAACCTGAGGGCATAACTCCTCGGGATACTAAATCAGCTGGGTTTTCATCCGACTTAATATAATGCCAATTTTCAATATTCGTCATATTTTGAATTTGAGTCCCCTATTTGCCACAAAAATCTGAAATTGATAAGCTGAAGACCTGATCCAGCTAAGTGCCACTGTCGAATCACTCCATAAATATATTTTTTGCCATTCATAATGGATTGCCGATTTGACCTTGTTTACTAATTGTGCACTCAACAGGGCACCACATAACTCCAACTTGGGAATCGTTAAAATCCAACTTGGGAATCGTTAAAATCTTTATTGGCGCGACCTTACTCTTTGAAAACAACAATCTCACCGAGATGTAATTTCTATCATTTATCGTACAACATCCATATGCCTTGGTTGATGCATCCGAAAATGCATGTATTTCAATACATTTTGGATTTTTTCCCAACAATGCCTATCTATTTTCAAAGAATTCAACAATGGTAATTCTTCCCGGAATTGCAGCCATTGTTGACAAAAACTTGATGGTATTTCATCATCCCATAATTGCTGTAATATTATTTTTGGAATTATAACACAAGCACTCACCAACCCCAAAGGGTCGAATATTTGAGAGACCTCTGACAATATGGTTCTTTTCGTAATTTTCCCTGACGTTCTAGAGAGATGTATCGTGTACATCAACACATCCTCATACTGTTTCCAATATAATCCCAAAGTTTTCGTTTTATCTTTTTCTCCAAGCCGAACAACCCCCAATGATTCTTCAGCCTTAACCTGTTGAAGAATCTCTTTATTATTGGACTTCCACTTTCGGAGCTCAAATCCCCCAGAAGCCAAAATCTGCAACACTTCCTTGCATAGTTCCACCACTTCGGCGATACTATTGGCACCACTCAAAAAATCATCAACGTAGAAGTTTCGAGCTATTGCCTTTGATGCCAATGGTGAATTCCCGACATTTTCGTTAGCCAACTGTATGAGACATCGTATTGCTATAAATGGGCTAAATGCTACCGGCAATCTTCTGAATTCTTCACATTCAGTGAGTCTGTGGGATTTACCACACAAAGCACAAGGCCTTTCGTCACTATTTACTGTCATGAAAGACTTTGTTTTTGTACTATTTTCTTTACTTAACCTTGTTTTTGACACCGTTTGACTCAATTGTAACGGTTCCAATAAATCTGCCCTATCTTTCACAAATTTATTGAAATCGGTGAGTGACGGAAGATCTTCGGTCCCCTTATATTTTTCCCATTCCCTCAAAGAACCTAGATCCAATTTACTCGCTATAGAAAATATAATAAGTGTGTCCCAGTGTTTTGTTGGCTGCCCAAGATTCTCCAATGCTCTCAAATTTTTAGTCAGTCTGTCTAGGAATTCTCTCAACCCAAATGAAGATTCCTGTGTCATTGCCGGCAAGTCATAAATAGCTTTGATATGGTTATGTACTAATAACCGTTTATTATCATACATATCAGTTAATAACTTCCATGCAATAATAAAATTTGAAGCTGAAAATTCCAACGATTGTATTACTTGTTTCGTCCCGCCCTCCAAAGCTGCGCGTAAGTAATGAAACTTCTGAATGTCTCCTATTTCCGAGTTGGCCTGAATAAGCGATTCAAATGTATCCTTAAATTCCATTCAGATTTCATAATTACCGCTGAACCTTAGAAGTTGTATCTGTGGTAGACGAACATTCGATGTTTCAGAATTGGTAACCGATCTCACACCACCAATTCCATTTATATTGACATTGGTTCCACCCCGAACGGACTCCGAACTATTTTCAACTACTTTCGTCTTTTCCTTGTAATCATTTATTATTTTTGTTGCCAATGAAAGATGCTTGTAATATTCATTCTCAAATGTCTCCCGCTCCTGTACTTGATCCTCGAGATTTTCCGACAAACCCTCAATTTTCCCTTGAACTTCCTGAAATTCTTCCATTACTGGAATCATTCTATCTAACCTAATTTCAAGTTCAATGGATTGTTCTTCTTGTACTTCAATTACTGGACTTTTCTGAATTAATTTTGTTATTAAATCGTCAATAAACCCTTTGAATAGCGTAAGACGTGATTTCAATGTGCCCCGTTTCCTAATTAACAATTTCAATTCTTCCGATGCCATATCCGTTCTTTTAAATTCCCAAGTTCCTAATTCCTAATACACCCAAAACGAATGAATTTAACCACAATATTCACCCAAACCAAAGCGGAATAATGCAGTTTTTCAAATAAATAAAAAAGGAGACATGGAATGATCTCACCCGTTTTCCAGTCGACCAGCTCACTTCTCGTGTTCGGCTATGCGACTTCTTCCCCTGCTACTCTCGTTCTCAAATTGGTCCACTCTCCTCTCTCTATCCTTCGTTTGTTTTCGTTGTTGAAACGGTAATATGGCGATAAATTGTTCCAAATGATTTTGCTTTTGGGCTTTTAGAAGGAACTATTCTCGATCACTTTCAATGCTTCATCCTATGCGGCTCGATTGACCATTATGTTGTTGCGAATAAAGCACTCGTTGAATTACTTGCTACTATTTATTCTATAACGGTTTTGAATGCTGGTTACATTTATTGTGAAGCATGAAATGACGCGCTTCAGACTGTCGACTGACAGTTTGCATGAGGCTGGGAACTCTGACGTTTATCCCAGTGCCGTAGCATTATACATTTAAACGTAACAGTAGCTTCCAAACACCCAAAATGGAGTATATCAACAACGAGGACCTTATCCCCGGACAACCGTTTCTGCTTCCCGAAGTTCCCCGAATCACTATGGGTCAACTGCAGGGAATACAACTTCACGATGTACCTTTGGACCAAATGCATCGTCTGCGCAAAGAACAGCTCGAAATCCATCAAGTCGCCTTGAAAAATCCTTCCAAGAATCTGGCATATATCTGGTCAACACCACTGTACATAATTCTGACTATCCTTTTGATTATTGGTTCAATCAAACGCTATAGGACGAGATGTTCAAAGCCCGAACAGCATCCAGTCTCGGAGGACCGAGGCAATATCCAGATACCTCTCCAAATTCAAAGGACTACCCCCGATGAAGACGACGAATAGAGATCCACCCCATCTGTATGGATCTTTCTGATGAGGGAGGAATTACATCATCCACTTCTCATGGGCACAAGCCAAGTCAGCACTTCCCACGAAGCGGCCATCCCGAGCCTTTCAGATTCCAGGAACCGAATCAGCATTTGTCTCATCCACATTCATTTCTGCTTTTTCTCATAGATTTAGTCTTGATGTAACTCTTGTTGTATTCACACCTAATTTTTGTACTTGTAATTTTTAATAAAAGTTTTTTTTGAGAAAAACTTCGAAACGAAATACATAATTTGCGTTATCTACCTTTTTCCCCAAACACATAAAACCGCTTGGCTATCTATATTAAATTTATCAAACCCAGATATCCAAGTGGTAAGATAGCGTCTTGACAAAGGGATGCGCTACGTGATTTGGCAGGAGTCCCGTCCATCCAGGATTATATACTCAGTCTATCGAACAAATTTTATAGACATTTTATCTCCAAAAGTCCGTTAACCCGAGGTATAACCGACGTTAGAGCTTATCACAATCAACGGCGCAAACACGGCGGTTTAATATATCAGAAAACTGAAATTTTCAATGAATGGCAAGTATGAAAACACAATTTACCCCAACATTCACAAAAAAGTGTGTATCAAACCTCTCGCAGCAGCCGAAGGTTGCTGAATCATTCTCTCGACCTGGTTTTTGACTAACTTTTCTCAGGAAAAAATGAAATATTAGGCATCAGAGCATTATTCAATACTTTTCAACTATTTTATAATATAAAAACCTTTAGATCTTTCTCGTAAGCGCAAGCAGGAAGGGATAAGTAGCTCAAGTTAATTAAAAATAAGTGGTGGTGGATAGCGTCTATAATTAAATATCGTAGAAAATGTTTGTGGCATTCAGACGAGAAAATGAGAAATTAGAACTGAAAAATAAAAATGTGGATCGGCCAGGAATCGAACCTGGGACCTTTCGATTTCTAGTCGAACGCTCTACCGAGTGAGCTACCAGTCCATGTTTGAAACCGGCGATTCACACCTTCAAATTCAGTTCCGTGTTAGTGACGAAGATGATGATGGGGGTTCATGTGATGCATGAATACAATCACTCATGCACACCTAATGAAATTAAATTGGTCCTACCACTGGTGTCAATCCATATCGGATTATCGATCAACTTCAAACCGGAAATTTCAGGGTGCATGACTTAAGCCAAGTAAATATAAAATAAAGGGTGGTTGATAGCGTCTGTAATTGAATATCGTAGAAAATGTTTGTGGCATTCTGACGAGAAAATGAGAAACGTCGAACGCTCTTCCAACCGAGCCACCAGTCCTTGTTTTCATGCATCACATTAACTACCATCATCATCTTCGTCACTAACACGGAACTGAATTTGAAGGTGTGAATCGCCGGTTTCAAACATGGACTGGTAGCTCACTCGGTAGAGCGTTCGACTAGAAATCGAAAGGTCCCAGGTTCGATTCCTGGCCGATCCACATTTTTATTTTTCAGTTCTATTTTCTCGTCTGAATGCCACAAACATTTTCTACGATATTTAATTACAGACGCTATCCACCACCACTTATTTTATATTTACTCGGCTTGAGTCATGCACCCTGAAATTTCCGGTTTGAAGTTGATCGATAATCCGATATGGATTGACACCAGCGGTAGGACCAATTTAATTTCATTAGGTGTGCATGCGTGATTGTATTCATGCATCATATTAACCCCCATCATCATCTTCGTCACTAACACGGAACTGAATTTAAAGGTGTGAATCACCGGTTCCAAACATGGACTGGTAGCTCACTCGGCGAACGGTTGTGTTAGGGACAGGTAACACCCCCTCAGGTGCAAAATACCCTTACTCTCCTACAAAAATACCCATTTTGTCCTTGTATATTATTATATCTGGAATAAAATGCTATGTACTATAGCAAATATGAGATATGACCGTACTAATAGTCAATAAATATATTTGAATTTGATTTGGCTTGACAAACATAAGTTCGTAGGTTCAAATCCCAATTCAACCAAATGAAGAGTCTTTTTCTTATTTACTTCTCCCATCCCCTTGAAAACACAATTATTTCAAGCAAGTTCTCAATCTTTTTCCGGAAACATACACAAGAACTCAACGCTAACAATTTTATATAAATCTCATCTATTCCAAATTGGTATCGGCAAAAACCCACATAAGCATGCAGGAAGTAGGTAAACAAAACAAAACAATCTTTTTAAAAATCAATGCCTAGCATATACCGGCTGAACCTGTTAATATCAGCAGGGATCCCCTTTGCTCCCAGCCAGGAGGGCAAGCGAAGCTACGGAATATCCCAAAACTTCCCAGCCACAAATTCTCTTTTTCCCCTAACCTCACATAACAGCACAACAGTATTCAATTGTATTTTGTAGAAACTAGCCGACGGGGGAAACCCAGAATTCCTTTATTTATTTGCTTTTAATTAATGATCCTATAATGGGGCAGGTAAATCCACTTTGTATTAATTATCCTTCATAATAACAATTTTGAATTGTATTGGTTTTACCTAAGAAGTAAGCAAATTTTAATTATGAGGTATTTACTAAGAACCCTCATTTTGTAATAATGTCCGTTAAAGTGTATCTCGGGAATTTCCATTTAAATATTTTATTTCGACCTGACTATTTACTATAGTAATTGTGCTCAAATATTAACCTCAATTCCTTCATACTAACAAGTGGTGAGGGGAATAGGTATTAGTGTTATTATATATTCATTTTGTAGGTATTTTAATCATATTCTCATAACTTGCTCTTAAGTAAATCCGTGTTTACAGTATAAAAGTTCGTAATCATTGAATTTCCTTCTTACATTTTGGTAAGAAATGTAACGCTATGGTTTGTTTATTTTATACCTGAGACCAAGAAGTCGTGCTGCCAGTGAAAAAAGGACAGGAACATATTTCCCTTCATTAATCTGACTATATCTCAAAGAACTGATGTACAACTATTCAAAATAATCTGCCAACGGCATTCTCAAGCTATCACTTCTATTTGATCTGGACTCGATACAAGTTTATTCTAAACTTATTGACAGCCCGGAATGTTCCGTTTCATTCAGCATCTAGGTGAGGGTGAAAACATTGTCAATAAAATTGTCCAGAATCTAGTTAAAAATGTTTTTGATTTTGTGAAAATATATAAAAAAAATCATAGACCATGAAAATGTATAGACTATGAAAAATCTAGTCTGATTCGACCTCTGGTCAGAAAACTTGTGACATTGTATACAGAAGATTTTATTGTGATTCGTTTAGCGGATATTGAAATGTGGGTCTAGTGCCCCGAAGCATAACACATAATAC
This sequence comes from Gonioctena quinquepunctata, assembly GCA_018342105.1. NCBI lineage: Eukaryota > Metazoa > Arthropoda > Insecta > Coleoptera > Chrysomelidae > Gonioctena > Gonioctena quinquepunctata. The sequence goes on along the minus strand of JAFIRS010006080.1, from coordinate 6,492 downwards.
GCTTTTTATCAACAATTCTTTCGATAATGTAAAATAATACATTAAACAATCAATATTTATATATCAATTATCGAAAAGTGACCACAAGGTTGACTTTCATAAGTTCCAGGAATCGTATAACGTTCATCATCATTGATGTGCTTCGTTGATATAATTAAATTATGTGTACCGTAGAATGGGGTGAATAGGGTCGCTGAGGTGAATCGGATCAATAAGTGGGATTTTCCTATTCAAAACCCCAAAAACTTGTATTTTAACGAAACTCCTATTTTTTTGTTTAATTGGTTGCCTTACTATTCCCTCCATAACAGTCAGTGATATTTTGTCGTTCAGCAGTTGGTAGCTCTGCAAACCACCACTTAACTAGAAGTTCTGCCAATCAGCTGATTTCACGTGTGCGTAAACTTTGTCTGTGTAGGCGGATTTGAGAGAAATATATTTATGGGAGTTGACATAATCCACTCCATCAGGTTAGTAACTAAGGCACACAAAATTATTTTAGCCTCTTCAACACCGATAACACACTATAAAAAGATTTGTAATTCGTTGGATATTTTTAGGTTATCAAAGGCAGGGGTGAATAGGATCAAAAGCAGGGATCAAGAAGTATCTATGTCATAATGCCTAGGGATTATAAACCTAGGGTGGGTGGAAAACGCTACAAGAAAACTGAACCTAACATAATTGAAGTGGCTAAGCAAAATATTCCTAATGGGTATAGCATACGCCAAGATGCAAAAAAATATTGCGTATACTGTGCTACAAAGACACCTACAACATAATGACGTTAAAAACAGGGGGTCAAACAGTTCTAGTAGAAGCTGAAGAAAGATCTATTGTACAAAAATTGCTCACGTGCAGCGAGTGGGGCTATCCTCTGGACACATTTGATTTAAGACTGGTTATCCAACAATATTTGAATAGAGCTGGAAGGGTTGTTTCCCGGTTCAAGGACAATCTTCCAGGTAAATCAATCAATCAATCAATCAATATATACTTTATTGTCTGAAGAGTTGATTCTTATTGACAAAGCATGAAAATAGGAAAAAAGAGAAATATATAAGAAATGTACAGAATTTGCTTACAGCTCATTGAAACGGCATTCAAGGATACTGTCGAAAATAATGTGCCAGAATATTAAACGAGCCTGTGCTGGTGGACAACAATTACAGATTATTTCGATTACCTCTCTGTAGAACTGGGAGGTATCCCGGCCAGCAACGTTATTAATTACGACGAAACCAATCTTTGCGATGATCATGGACGCAAAAAAATTATCGCGAAGAGGGGATGCAAATATCCAGAGAGAATCATGAATCATAGTAAATCGTCAACCTCAATTATGTTTGCTGCTTCTGGTAGTGGCGAACCTACAAAGCGCAGAATATGTACGACTCTTAGACTACTGGAGGTCCACCTCGTACCAGGTACAATCGGAGCAAGTCGGGGTGGTTCGACAGCTACTGTTTCGAAGATTGGGTTCATTCAATTGCCATACCATATACAAGAAAGTTGCCTGGCAAGAAGATATTGATTGGGGACAAATTATCCTCACATCTTTCGATACAATCAATTGAGGAGTGCAATATTAGTTTCAAATTTCTACCAAGCAACTCCACACATTTAACGCAGCCATTAGACGTCGCTTTCTTTCGACCATTGAAGTGTGCTTGGAGAAAGATTGTTGAGCATTATAAGAAAGGACCTGATAGAAAGGAATCGGGAATCCCAAATGATGTATTTACAAGTTTGATGAGAAAACTATTGGAATCGATTGAAGACAACCGTTCCAAAAATATAATTGCCGGATTTGAAAAATGCGACGTTATACCCTGAAATGCCGATAAGGTATTAAATATGCTGCCTGAAACGACTGACATCGAAAATTACATCAACTCTTCATTTATTGGCATTTTAAAGTCGATCCGATATGATAAAAATCAACCGAAGCCACGCAAGAAAAAAACTTCAAGTTCCTGCTGGCAAAAGCGTAGCGATTGACGACTTTCAATCTTCAGATAAAAGTGACAAAAAATTCAGCACTCACGATTCTAATACAGATATGCATCCAATGTTAGACTTAGAAGAAGCGTTTGATAGAAGATACGATGCTGCTGAAGAAGTTATTTCTCTGCTGACATTTAATGGCCCTCGCACCTCAAATAACTCACCTCAAGTATCAGTATCAAACAGTGTCCTGACTGTTACCAAGGATGACGTCAATATTGGTGATTGGCTACTAGTCCATCTCCCATATTTCATTAATGACAAAGCACAGAGTTCCAGACCTTTAGCAGACATTATATAGCCCAAGTTGTGAAATTAATTGAGGACGGGTACGAGGGAAACTTCTTACGAGAAAAAGCTTCCAGGTTATGTCTAGGTACACTTTCCCGGATGTGAAAGATGAGTACGAGTTTACATATTGTTGGTAAATTACGTAAAATACGGAAGAGGTCTTCTCAGATTTGAAATTCGTGTGAGTGAATACAACAATAAACAATTAAAATAGATTTCACTGTCACATATGTACTTATTACAGTAAAAGTTATAAGGCAAACTATAGATTGTTTAATAGGGCTGCATAAGCTCCACAACTTTTATTCGAAAAGTTTTTCGCCAAGATTCACACCTAAATAGTAAATAATTAAAAACTACTTTCAATTACCATTCATGAAATCTTCCTTTCTGACTGGCCGCGCCATCAGTTTTTTCATTTCTAGGTTAAGTTAAGTGATCCTATACCCACCACAGAAGGGAAAATGCGATTAAACATTAAAAAAGCATGGTCGATCCTATTCACCACAATGGCAGGTGAATAGGATCAGCAAACAAAAAAAATATGTGGAAACCGAATCGCTCAAAAAAAAATTTAATCAAAAATGAATAGAGGAGATATAAACTGATGTTTTGATATGTACAGGAGATATCTCTCTATATCACTCAGACAGATACGCCATTTTGAAGTTTAAAAGTGATCCTATTCACCCCATTCTACACTAACCATTTCTCTTTCAAATGTTTCCAAACAATCAATATAATCCTCGAATGTGATATGAGCCCCCACAACAGATTCCTTCTTACCCTTAGCTTTTTTCATCACTCCATAATTAAGAATGGATTTCGTCTTCCTCGTAATCTGCATCCCTTACTTAGTATCTGCTTCAGATCGTTTATCCTGATTTTCTCGGTTAGAATTTTTGTAGCATATAATTTCGATCTCAAACCGACATAGTCCGTCATTATAATGCCGTTTTATCTTTCACCATTCCCAGCACTTTCTTGTGTACTTGGCAGCAGTGGTGTTAGTCCGATGTATCAACACGAGCGTAACAGTATCTATCCATTACTTCATATGGATATTGATGAAATCCATAAATAAAACCATCAGTACCGTTATAGACGATAATACAATCTTTATCAAAAGCTTGAATCGCATTGAATCACAATAGAAATCATATAAAAATAATAATAGAGGTGACATCGATGTTGGTGTCAGTCCACTCGAAACCACCAAAAGGAAGATGCTGACTCATGGCCAATCGTATTGGTTATTGATGTCTGGTTTTGATGAATCATATGCGGGTAGGTATTTGTTGTTGTCATGAGCACGTCTCTGAGAAAACTTGGCTAAGTCCACCGCGGACCCCCTTCTCAACAAATAAACACATAGCAAGATCAGTTGGTACCTCTCATTCATTCTCAGTATTTTTCAGCATAACATCCCACGTGAAACCTGGTAAAGTGTAGTAGTGAGCTGGGTCGAGGCCATAGGTCTTGTGACAGCTGCTTCTGATCTGCTCGAAAACATCAGCAACAAAACGCACGTCCGTCTCCATATATTTATCGATGTACACCCCCAAGTTGATAGAGTCGAATTTTTTCCATACAAATTTAGCTCTCACATTTTATTATTTGTATTTTTGTTGGCTCCGATTAAACTGACGTAAAAAATAAATGTATCCATGCAGCGGACGCAACTCATTTGTTGCAACAATGTTGAGCTTGATAGCGCGTGATTGACGTGAAATACATCATTTTTCACGTTTCAAAAACGTCAGCTACTCGCTTAATTTTTGCATTTTTAATGCGTCTGAAGCGTCACATTTGACCAGTCTCTCTCTCTCTCTCTCTCTCTCTTTTATATATATATATATATATATATATATATATATATATATATATATATATATATACAGTGTCACACATAAAGTTCGCAACATATGGAAGTTTTTTAATTAATAGATATAATTAGATTTGATTCAGATTAGTTATGCTTGAAAATGAGTGAAAACAGTTCTTTCCTTTTGTCATGTGTATTAAACCCAAACTTTGACATTTTTTCGAAAATCATAAAAAAATAAGTTTTTGGAAATTTCGAAAAATGCAAAGAAAAAAGTTGCTCAGTTTTCAATTTTATTCCTTTGCTCCAAATTTGGACTCTCTACTGTCACTTCGACTTTTTTCCAATTTTTTTAATTTTTCAAATTTTTCGCTCTACCGATTCGAACGAAACATGATTCAAATTTCATAATTTTGATGAATACGAGCCTTCAATGTCATATCTTCCCACATTGGCCTGTTACCAGAAAAAATAATGCACTCTCCAGAAATTCGTCTTCGTTGTTCATTAGTTTTTCATTTCATTGGGAATGATTCGGATTTTCAATGTATGGACGTTAATATGTCAATAATCGAATAAACGAATTTCTCTTCATTCTTATTACACTCGTATTTCTTTTTTTAATAGATTTTCATCCAGTTTGATTATTTTTTTGACCAATAATTCAGTTACAAACAAACCCGAAATCTTATACTTTATAGGGGATTTATGTTAGCACAACACTCCCGTAAGGTATTCTCTAATTGTTCTTTGTTTGCGAATGGTCTGAACCCCATAGAAAAAAGTCCATTGGAGATAAGTCCGGTGATCTTGGTGGCCAATAATCTTTTCTATCTCGTCCTATCACTTTTCCCCTAAACATCTGACTGAGACACTGTACACAAAACAACTAGATTCATTAAACGCAATAATTTGACATCAACCAAAACTAAAAATTTGTTTCAAAAGTCTACTAAGGGAAAATTTTATTTCGATTCGATCAATTGTACTATTTTCTTCCCGAGATGTTGCATTAGTCTTGTATTGTTTAAAATCACGAAATTTTATATCATGTTTAGTACAAATCGCTAGAACGAAAGTCTTTTGAATAGTTATGAAACTGTAGGTCATTGTCATTTTTACAGAAAAGTATAATATTTCGGGTTTGTTTGAAACTGAATTATTGGTCAGAGAAATAATCAAACTGGATAAAAATATATTAAAAAAAGAAATACGAGTGTAATAAGAATGAAAAATTCGTTTATTCGGTTATTGACATATTAATGTCCATACATTGAAAATCCGAATCAGTTTCACAATGAAATGAAAAAACTAGATGAACTTTGCGACAACAAAGACGAATTTCTGGAGGTGCATTTTTTTTCTGGTAATAAGCCAATGTGGGTATTTTCTGGGGAAGATATGACATTGAAGGCTCGTATTCATCAAAATATGGAATTGAATCAGTTCGTTGAATCGGTAGAGCGAAAGATTCGAAAATTAAAAAAATTGGAAAAAGTCGAAGTGACAGTAGAGAGTCTAAATTTGGAGCAACGGTATAAAATTGAAAACTGAGCAACTTTTTTCTTTGGCATTTTTCGAAATTTTCAAAAAATAACTGATTTTTTGGGGATTATCGAAAAAAATGTCAAATTTGACAGGTTTAGAGTAGCACATGACAAAAGGAAAGATGCTGTTTTTCACTCATTTTTCAAGCACAAACTAACTGCGAAGTCAAATTTTAATTATATCTATTTATAAAAAAAATTCCATGTGTTGCGAACTTTATGTGTGGCACTGTACACATATATATATATATATATATATATATTTATATATATATATATTTATATATATATATATTTATATATTTATTATATATATATTTATATATATATATATTTATATATATATATATATACAGTGACCGGCAGAAAGTACGCATCATATGGGAATTTTTTTAATATATTTTGACAAATGTCGATACATGCATCGCTTCTGCATCAAAAGAAACCCCAAAAGATGTTGTACAGTGCCGTTCGTCTTTTCTTGTTTGGCGAGAAATTTAAAAAATATATATATATTATTCGGAAAAGTTGTTTAGAACGACATTTTATAGCTATGTACAAGTTTGGAAAAATCTTAGATAAAAAATAAAAATCAATTTTGCCATAAAAAAAAATTTCAATTTGGAAAAATACATTTCTGACAAAGAAACCATTAGTAAGCCCAAGAGTAATATTTTGAATAATATTTTGTAAAGATTCACCAGCTACTTCTATTTTATTCAAGAAAATTTTAAATCTGTGGATTTGCCATGTGTTCAGCTGCCTCAGAAGAGGTCACAGAAATATCTTCAGGAATTATAATCCCGATACTGTTTATTATTG
>JAFIRS010006079.1:0-43298 GCA_018342105.1 Gonioctena quinquepunctata | reverse complement strand
CATATTTGACAGATTTTCTTTATCAATTTCATAGGTTAGAAATGGCGATTTAAAATTTAGAAAATCAAGGAAATTATCAACGGCCTTGAGACAGACACGGTAAATATATAGGAATGCGTTCAGACTTTTATCTGATAGAAAGTTCATCAAAACATTCAGATTAACCAAGGAATTGGCTAGAGAGTTGATTGATATTTCGGAATTATTTGTGAAACAGGTACAACGGGCTTCCTCAATACCTTTCGAACAAAAGGTGAGTTATCAAACACTTTTATAAGTACCTACCAACCAGATTGAATTCAGGTACCTTCCTATATTTGAAATATTTAAATCGGAATGTTGTTGGCGTAAAACTGTAAGGCGAAAGTTCTAACCGTATTCAAACTCCAACCAAAACCACATAGGCACAGAACACATCTTCTATGCACGTCATGGGCTGGATCCGGAGAACTCTGTGCACGTAGGCCCATTGTGCGCCCACGTAATCTAAGAATCAGCTGGGCATGCCTATTTCTCTGACGAAACTCTTCCTTTTCCTCAGCTGAATCTCTTTGACATCTTCTGGGTTCAAAATTATGCTCCCCAGATTGATCTCCCTCTAGTCCACCAAAGTGGGGCACTCAGTAAGGATGTGCGTCTTTCCATTCGTCCCTCGTGAGGATGATGATTTTTGGTCCCTTTTAGAAATTTAGAACGAGCAGGATGCTGTCTCTTCCCATTTGTAAGATTGGACAGGCCTTCTTTGCCTTGTTCCAAATATTAGAGTGTCCATGGTCTGCCTCCGTGACCATCCGTTGGCCTGTGCCTTGGAGTCAGTGGGCAGTACGCATGGCTTCATGCTCAATGACTAGGTGCAGAGTGGCAGTCCTAGCAGAAGCTCTGGTGGGCGTCGTCCTCATGGCACCTGCCATTCCTAGGCAAGCCAGTCTCTGTACTTTATCTAGTTCATTTCTGGATTTGCTTCTTGTGGTGCCGGTCCACCAAACGATGGACCCGTAAGTTATCATCGAGCGAATAATCGCCGTATATATCCAGTGTGGGGTTTTTGATTTCAAGCCTCACCTCTTTCCGAAGGCTTTTCTGCAAGCCCAGTAGGAGCAGATAGCCTCCTCGGTGCGATTTTCAATCTGCTCGTTCCAGGTCAGCTTGAAGTCTGTGATGACTCCAAGGTGTTTCGTCGAGCCTTTGTACGGAAGCTGTCTTCCTGAGAAACGTATATCTGGAAGAGTTCCTAATTTGAGTTTCTTGGTAAAGAGTACCAAATCCACTTTTTCTGGATTGACTCTCAACCCTCCGGTAGAACACCACTGTTCTACTCTGCTAAGATGATGAATTCTCCCAGCAGGTGTACCGGTTGGTCTTGAGCCAGACCACGTCGTCCGCATACGCTTGTGTGTAGAGCCCTGACTCATTTAGCTCCGTGAGAAGATCTTCGACCATCAGGAACCATATTAGGGGTGGACCTTGATACCTTGCACAGAACACATTTGAGAATCGTTAATTTGGTCTTGCCAGCTCATGCTATTCGACAATTTTTGTCTCATACGACTTGGATATCGGAACCAATAGAGAATACCACAATTTCAAGTTGTGCGACAATTTCTATCGATAAATGTCGAATTCGACAAATTTTTGTCGACATTCTCGAATGTCGACCAAAATTTGTCGAATTCGACATTTGTTGATGAAAATTGTCGCACAACTTTTTGAAGTTTAATAGTTGAAATGGCTTCTGGAAGCAAAATGGGGCTAACAGAAGATGAACTATATGATTTGTTGAACAGTGATGCAGAGGAGAATTTTAATACTGATATTGAAGGCGAATATTCTTGTTTCATAATTACTTCTTATGATATGTATGAATGATATGTTTTCTGTATTAGTTTGAATTTTTCTTATAACAATTTAAGAAAAAAAAAAATTGAAATTTTGTTGATGTTTTATTTTTTATATGCAAACTAGATTTTTTATTTGTTTTATAATTACGTTCCATGATATGTATGAATAATATAATGTTTTCTGTGTTATTTTGAATTTTTCTTATAACAATTTAAGAAAGGAAATTCTGAAAAATGTTAAAATTTTGTTCTTCTCGATTTTTTTTTTATTTATGTGCAAAGAGGTTTTATTTGTGTTTTAATTACTTTTCACAATATGCATGAATAATAAATATTGTCGTGAATTGGCGCCCGGCGCCTCCACCACTTGTCGTGAATTGGGGTTTGTTCACGACTAACTAGGTAGATTCTGACCCTTTATCATATCCTACTTGACAGGGAATTGTAATTTCAAAAGACCCCTGACTTAAATTGACCATTTCCGTCTCTAAATTTATAATCGATTTATGCCTTCTCAAAAATTCCATTCCTAGAATTAGGACACAAGGTAGGTGTTCGATAACTAAAGCTTCACAATACGTTGACATTTTACCCAATTTCAAACTAATATTTGTGGTTCTCAAAACTGGTACTCTGAAACCACCTGCTGTCTGTACATTTTGTGAATACCGTAATTTCTGAATATTTTCAATGAAATGACGTGACACTATATTCTGTTCTGACCCCGTTTCACAAATTATGGTTGCCTTCTTATTATTAGCAAGTCCATTTATTTTAAGAACGCCCGTTTCTTTGTTTCCGAACGCATTTGACTGCACATTTAATCCCACATGAAGTTTTCCTTGATAATCTCGTTTATACCGACAATTGGAGGTGAAATGCCCCTCTATGTCACAAAATTCACAGAAAATCGTTTTTTTCCCATTTTTGAATGAATTATCCCGATTTAAATTATTATTGGAATTCCGTACAACATCGTGTTTATCGTAATTATTTATTTCCTCAATTTTGAAAACTATAACCTTTAAATCAGCCATATTTGTATTTTTATTTTTCAAGAGTCGATAGGGAGGGTAAAATCTACTCAGAACTCCTCGTTCGAAATGTCTCACAAACGTCTCTATGCTCATGTCTGGGTCAAAATCATAAGCTAACGCCCTGAGATCGTAGTAGTATGACCTTATGCCTTCATCTTCTTTTTGTTTCCTAGTATATAACTTCCATTCTTGTTTTCTCAAATAATCTTCATCGCCAAATTCCCTGACAAAATCGTTTTTCAGATTGTTCCATGTTTTCAAAAAATTCCCTGAATTCCTTTGGTATGATTCTAACCAATAGTAAGCCGCACCCAAGAGGTAAACTCCAAAATAATACATTTTCAAACTATCCGTCCAAGCATTCGCTGCAGCACATTTCTCGTACTTTTTCAAAAATTCATTAGCACAATCTTTCCTGGGATCGAAACCCTGTGGCGCTACGAACTTTGGAAGGGCAGGGGAGCTCCTTTGCTTCAGTGCTTCTGCAAACGTAATATCCATTTCAATGGGTTTGGAGGAAGAAATTCAAGTTTCAAAAGTGAAATTATTATACACAATTGCTCCCAAAACCGAAAAAATCGAAACACAACTTATACAAATTTTATAAAAAATCAGTACGAAAAATACCAACAAAAAATATCATTTTCCTGAAATTAAATTGTTAGAGTAACATTTGCATCAATAGCGTTCACTTAATTTCCTTAAAAAAAATCGAGTTCATCAAATCACTTAGCCTGCCTTTGTCCAAGTTATTATTCAAACCGCTATTGTTGCACATACCTAGAAGCGATTCATTTACTAAAACATATGGGTCAGCAAATTCTACCTAGCTGTACCGGAATCTAGGTCAAGTTCGAGTCCTACTGTGAAATTGATGATTACTGGATATATTTATTTTCTCAATATACTTTCGAATGGATTACAAAATTGAAATTGATCCATTATGAAGAATGGATCCACACAAAAAAACACGGCACCTCCACCACTTGTCGTGAATTGGGGTTTGTTCACGACTAACTAGGTAGATTCTGACCCTTTAATGATTGAAAACACTTTGTAAAAAAATATAGAAAAATATTTATTAAAAGGAAACAATGAATCCCTTCTAGGACCTAGTCATGAATTACAAATGTAGACAGATATTTATTACTTACATAACTACATGTAGACTGATTCCAAAAACCATAATCTTCAAATTGGTAATGGGGCAATAGGGCTTCTTAACCTTTCAACTCCCTAGCTGCCCCCATTTCCCAATCTAGCTTTGGGCACGGCAAAAACCCAACGTCGACTCCCCGATCAAATTATCAGTCGTCACTTTTAAAACCTCTTGTTTATCTTTTACACTAATTAATGTTTTGCAGACTAACACATTTGTGACCCACTTGTAAATTATACTCATTGATTTACTCTACGGGGTGTTCGATACATTTTTGACAATATGTATTGTGTTAGTTTGAATTTATTTTTTAACAATTTGAGAAGGGAACAATAAATAAATCAACTGTATATATTACTTCAAACAATTCCAAACATCAATTGAATTGCCAATTCCAAAATATTCGCGCACATACAGTGACTTCCACTCCACACTCCTTCCATTTTATAACAATTGGCAACTGTACGCGTCTGCAGTTAGCTGCGGGAAGCAAATATATTTGCGCACACGCAACTTCGGGAATCAAATATAGTTCACAGCGCTTCCCGCAGCCGCAGTGACGGTACTCCTAATAGAAACGGCGGCCGCAGCGAAAGGGTTAACCTGGTTGGTAGGTACTTATAAAAGTGTTTGATAACTCACCTTTTCTTCAAGGGGTATTGAGGGAGCCCGATGGCCCTGCTCCACAAATGGTTCCGGGATATCAATCAATTATCTAGCCCATTCCTTGGCTAATCTGAATGTTTTGATAAATTTTCTATCAGATAAAAGCCTGAACGCATTCCTATATATACCTTGTCTGTCTCGAGGCTGTTGATAGTTCTCTTGATTTTAAAAATGTTCAATGGCTATCAATAAAGCTGCCATTTCTGCCTATGAAATTGATAAACAAAATCTGTCAAATATGTCATCTCGCATTCGACATGAAATTGTCGACTGCTCTAGACCACTCTACAATTTGTCCATCGAAAATTTTCGAATGCGACATTTGAGAATGAGAGATTGCGTTTTTCGTTCGACAATGTAGAAATCTCGTATGCGACGCAATATGTCACCGTTCGAGAATATTTAGAGAATATTGAGATTGACAGTAGTGACTTGTCATGATTGTACATCATCAATTAAAAGTTATTTTGCTAAGAATGTATTCCAATGATATACTTCTTGGAAAAGTCTTAGCTCTCAATATAAAACTAATTACGATACTTTACGGTACATTACAGTACCTAAACTTTTATATAAATTGTGTTTTTAAATGATTGTAGAATGATATTGATTTTTACGTAGATTCTTAGGTTATTTTGTTGTTTGTTTATATTTCACTCGTCTTTTCCAGAGATTATTTGGGTCTAAAATGGATCATCCTAGGATTATCCCTCGACGCCAAAAAAAAGAAGAGACCCAACCATTTCGCCACCAAAAGCCCCCCCTCAGCCAACTGTAAGGATCTGACTTGAAGCAAATGAGCGAAAACCGATAATACGGTGAACTTCAGATAATTAATCCTTATCGGCGCAACCCAGAAGGAATTCACCTTTATTTATTCGGGAGGTAAGAATAACCAGCCATCACGTGAGTTTGAAATATTCAAAAGATGTTTTGTTTCAGATTATAACCTTCTTACCAGATGATATGATTGGGATAATTAACTATGTATTATAACTAATTTTGAGTAGAATTACCTGAATACAACTCACTTTGCACTATAATTGTGAATAATTTGTATTTATCCAGGTGAGTGAAAATCAACCCGCAACAGTATGTGGGGGTAGGTGTAGGGTGTCACCACTGTGTTCACCCCTGCACACCCCAAAATGATATTACGACTCAAATTGGATGGTAAGCTTTCTTATTCGTCGGAATAAATATAATCTCAAACTGAGTTTATATCCTTCGAGGTAAATAATGAATAAATAAATATACAGTGCGTTCATAAAGTGTGGAAACGCTCCATTATCTTACGAGTTAATCATTTTCGGAGGTAAAGTTCGTACAGGTCGATTTTGTATTTGAATTTTCCACCTTAAAAAAAAAGAATTTTTCCCCACCACCTTACAAGATATGACGTCATCGATATATTTTTTAATTGGAGAGGGTATATTTTTATATCAAAAATTGAAAGCTCATACTTTTTTGAGTTCAACCATACCACATACGTCATATGTAACACTTCAAGTTACAGTATATCATATTTCTTAACATTCATTTAATTATTTATTTTGCAATGAAAATATCATAAGTAAGTAGTAATGAATAATAGTTTAAAAAAACTAAAAAACACGCTTTTATAGAAAACCAGACTAAAAAAATAGAAAATAAGAAAAAAAATTATTTTATTTAAAAAAAAGCGTGGGGTCCATGGTATCGCCTCGGTCAACAATTATCTGTGATCTGAGACATTTCTTACTTTACTGCCCTAGGTGTGTAATGTACTATATAATTATTGATACCATGCAACCCACGCTTTTTTTAAATGAAATAAATTGTTCCTATTTTCTATTTTTAGTCTGTTACTATAAGCGTGTTCGTTTGAACTATTATTTATTTCCTACTTTTTAGTTTGGTTTATTTATAAAAGCGTGTTTTTTTAGGTTTTTTTTAAACTATTATTTTCATAATTTTTTTGCAAATGAAAAAATGGAATAATCTTATCAAACAAATAAATAAAATCATAATCTCCGACCCCAAAAACCCCCACATACCAATTTGGAATAGAATCAAACCATAATCACAAAACTCGGCCGCCATTTCAAAGCCGCCATCTTGAATTTTTTAATTTTTACAAAAAATTCATAATCTCCGACCCCAAAAACCCCCACATACCAATTTGGAATAGAATCAAACCATAATCACAAAACTCGGCCGCCATTTTAAAGCCGCCATCTTGAATTTTTAATTTTTACAAGAAATTCATAATATTCGACCCCAAAAACCCCCACATACCAATTTTGAATAGAATCAGACCTTAATCACAAAACTCGTCCACCATTTTGGAGCCGCCTTCTTGAATTTTTCAATTTTGACAAAAGAATCATAATCTCAGACCACGAAAACCCTTAGTTACCAATTTTGAAGCGAATCGGACCATAATCACGCCATATTGGAATTGCCATATTGTTTTTTTTTCACAAAAATTCACAAATTTATTGATGCATTGTTACCGGATTTATGTACACCTGCCAAATTTCAAATCATTCGGACGTCTGGAAGTGGGTCAAAATCGCGCCCAAAGGAGTCGGTTACAAACAAATAAACATACAAGTAAAGCTAATATAAAGCGTGTAAAAATAAACAATTTCAAATGCTCGAACTGAGCTCGTCTAATGAATTCTTGGGTTACGTTTGACATCTCTGGTATAATTCCTTGAATTTCAGTTCGAATTCTCTCTTAAGGTCTTCCAAATTGATCGATGTATGTAACCCCAGAGAAAAAAGTCCATGGGAGTTTAATCTGGGGACCTAGTAGGTCATTCAATCTGACCGCGTCGTCCAATCCAGCGATTGGGAAAGGTTTCATCGAGAAAATCTCTAACCACTCGAGCATGATGTGGACCTGCTCCTTCCTGATGGAACTAAGTAGTAGAAAATATTCGACCAGGTTGATTAATGTCTGGAAATATCACAGTAGAATATGGAACTACATACGTTTGTAACGTTTCCAAATAATTTTCACCCGTCACAGTACCGTCAAAAAAATATGGTCCTACAATGGTATTCCTAAGAATCCCAGCCAACGCAGTTACTTTTTGGGGATATTGGGTATAAGCTTCCATCGTCCAATTGGGATTTTCTGTTGCCCAATAACGATAATTTTTCGTATTCACGGGACCGTTTATACAAAAAGTTGATTCGTAGTAAAATAAGACATTAAATTCAAAGCCATTATTTTGATTACACACATCAAACAACCAATTAACACAACCAACAGGAGTACTCCCACCACCTACACATTTCACAACCAACATAATACCTTATGTCTCCGGATTATCTGAAAAGATCAAACGAATTGGACATAGGTATGATGTGAGAACATCATTTAGAACAACAAACACACTGAGATCTATACTAACACAAACAAAACCAAAAAACGCAGAAGAAAGTACCAAAAATTGTGTTTACAACATACCTTGTTCTTGTGGTGATAGTTATATAGGTGAAACATCAAGACCATTGGAAGTGCGCCAAAGTGAACATCAGAGTTACATCAGAAATCGACAAGTAACTGGATCAAAAATTGCAGAACATATCCTCACATCCAATGTCGATCACACGATTGAATGCAATAGGACAAAAATCTTGATGAAAGAACCACATCAAGAGAGGAGAAAATTGAAAGAAACGGCCTGTATTCTTCTTTCCAATAACAACTGCTTTTCAACAAATTCTGTTGAAATGGATCATACATGGTTACCTCTACTCAGAGAGGAAGTGAGATATGGTAGAATGCTAATAAACTGATCCAAACAACACCCCATATATCAAATGAGCAATACGTCAATCTCAAACTTTTTTGGCAGATCTCAATTGACATCCGTCAGTTGAAAAAGCAAAAAAGACTCTGCGAGCAAAAATCCAAATTATAAAACAATTAAAGGAGATTTAGAAGATTTTGAGAACGGGGGCAGATATAGTCCCCGAAACGTCAAGCAAAAAACTATACAGAGAAGTATCTTTTGAATTTTTTAAAAATTTTTTTGATAGGCAAATTCAGAAAACGGCAAGTTATTGACAAAGGCCACGCAATGGTAAGAGAACGAATACAGTTCCACAGGAAAAACAAGGTAAATTTCGAAATTTTTATCAATAACCTGGAACAGTTCAAAAACAAAATCTGACTCGAAATGACTATGAATACTTACACCACTGTATTCACAATTCCTACAACTCATACAATCGAAAGAGAAACACAATACATATAAACAAATTTTACAAATTATTGGAAGAGAAACAAATACACCCACAACACATATCAAACAACAACAAAATTTCTGAAAAAACTGTAATCAATTTGTCATCAAAAACTTAGACATACACGAAAAACTTGTGTTGGCAAAGGGACTGAACTTCGCAGTTGCACCCAAAATGGTTCCAACCGTAGAAATGATCACTGCCATCGAGGCAACAGCCCAACGTTTACCACCTGAAGTAGCAGGTGATTACAGATCTGACTGCAAAAACGCACTAACACAACCTTATCATCCTAGAAGTAATTTGAACAAATACGAAAGAGATGCATTGAGATCTCTTCGATCAGACAATCAGATCAAAATACTTCCAGCTGATAAAGGTAACGCAACAGTCATCATGAACACTACTGATTATGAGAACAAACTAACACAAATGATCTCAAATACCACATATCACACACTCAATAAAGACAATAAAAAAAACAAAAAAACAAAAACATACTCACGAAAGCAGAACGCAGAGTCCTAATATCACACCACAGCAAACCCCCACATTTTTATGGGTTACCAAAAATACACAAACCATCTCATCCTCTACGCCCTATTGTTAGTTCCATTGGATCTCCTTCACAAAAACTCGCTAGATACCTACTCAACATTCTGAAACCACTATCTGGAAATGGAAATAGTTTTATAAAGAATACCCCTCACTTTCTTGAGAAATTGAATGAATTACAAATTCAAGATGGAGATCTTCTAGTTAGTTTTGATGTCGAAAGTTTGTTTACTAATGTCCCTATTGATAAAACTCTAGAAATAGTGAAAGAAAGATTAGAAAATGACACATCACTGAGGACAAGAACAAAACTGGATGTCAGTGCCATCATAGAATTACTCAAACTATGCACAGAAAAACATATTTCCAATTCAAGAACGAATTTTATCAACAAGAGTTTGGTATGGCGATGGGTTCTCCTTTGTCACCGATTTTAAGTAACATATTCATGGAATATTTTGAAGAATCTTTCGTTGGAACATTCCACAATGGTCCAAAATATGGTGGAGATACGTGGATGATGTTTTTCGCTATCTGGAATCGGAGTGAAGAAAATTAAACATTTTCTTGGATCATATAAACGGTCAAGAACCGACGATCAAATTCACATTAGAATCAGAACAAAACAACCAACTTCCGTTTTTAGATGTCATGATCCAAAATCATCATCCCGAATTGAAACATCTGTACACCGAAGAAGACGCATACCAATCGATATCTACACTATTACTCAAACCATCATGCCAGTGTGAAAAAGGCATAGTTAAATGTCTCTATAATCGAGCCCAAACGGTTTGCAATTCCACCCAGAATCTACAGGAAGAAATAAACCTCATAAAATCTGTTCTCAAGGAAAATGCATATCCAGATCAGTTTGTGGAAAAAACAATCACTGACATTGAAAACAAAACCCATCAAACAACCAATTAACACAACCAACGGAGTAATTCCCACCACCTACACATTTCACAACCAACATAATAACTTATGTCCCTGATTATCTGAAAGATCAAACGAATTGGACATAGGTATGATGTGAGAACATCATTAGAACAACAAACACACTGAGATCTATACTAACACAAACAAAACCAAAAACGCAGAAGAAAGTACCAAAATTGTGTTTACAACATACCTTGTTCTTGTGGTGATAGTTATATAGGTGAAACATCAAGACCATTGGAAGTGCGCCAAAGTGAACATCAGAGTTACATCAGAAATCGACAAGTAACTGGATCAAAATTGCAGAACATATCCTCACATCCAATGGCGATCACACGATTGAATGGAATAGGACAAAATCTTGATGAAAGAACCACATCAAGAGAGGAGAAAATTGAAAGAAACGGCCTGTATTCTTCTTCCAATAACAACTGCTTTCAACAAATTCTGTTGAAATGGATCATACATGGTTACCTCTACTCAGAGGAAGTGAGATATGGTAGAATGCTAATAAACTGATCCAAACAACACCCCATATATCAAATGAGCAATACGTCAATCTCAAACTTTTTTGGCAGATCTCAATTGACATCCGTCAGTTGAAAAAGCAAAAAGACTCTGCAGCAAAAATCCAAATTATAAAACAATTAAAGGAGATTTAGAAGATTTTGAGAACGGGGCAGATATAGTCCCCGAAACGTCAAACAAAAAAACTATACAGAAGTATCTTTTGAATTTTTTAAAAATTTTTTGATAGGCAAATTCAGAAAACGGCAAGTTATTGACAAAGGCCACGCAATGGTAAGAGAACGAATACAGTTCCACAGGAAAAACAAGGTAAATTTCGAAATTTTTATCAATAACCTGGAACAGTTCAAAAACAAAATCTGACTCGAAATGACTATGAATACTTACACCACTGTATTCACAATTCCTACAACTCATACAATCGAAAGAGAAACACAATACATATAAACAAATTTTACAAATTATTGGAAGAGAAACAAATACACCCACAACACATATCAAACAACAACAAAATTTCTGAAAAAACTGTAATCAATTTGTCATCAAAAAACTTAGACATACACGAAAAACTTGTGTTGGCAAAGGGACTGAACTTCGCAGTTGCACCCAAAATGGTTCCAACCGTAGAAATGATCACTGCCATCGAGGCAACAGCCCAACGTTTACCACCTGAAGTAGCAGGTGATTACAGATCTGACTGCAAAACGCACTAACACAACCTTATCATCCTAGAAGTAATTTGAACAAATACGAAAGCGATGCATTGAGATCTCTTCGATCAGACAATCAGATCAAAATACTTCCAGCTGATAAAGGTAACGCAACAGTCATCATGAACACTACTGATTATGAGAACAAACTAACACAAATGATCTCAAATACCACATATCACACACTCAATCAAGACACTACCATATCAGTAAACAAAGTATACAAAAACTAAACAAAATCCAACCCCATCAATAGAAAGCAAAATATACCGAACTTTAGCTAAACACAAAAACATACTCACGAAAGCAGAACGCAGAGTCCTAATATCACACCACAGCAACCCCACATTTTTATGGGTTACCAAAATACACAAACCATCTCATCCTCTACGCCCTATTGTTAGTTCCATTGGATCTCCTTCACAAAAACTCGCTAGATACCTACTCAACATTCTGAAACCACTATCTGGAAATGGAAATAGTTTTATAAAGAATACCCCTCACTTTCTTGAGAAATTGAATGAATTACAAATTCAAGATGGAGATCTTCTAGTTAGTTTTGATGTCGAAAGTTTGTTTACTAATGTCCCTATTGATAAAACTCTAGAAATAGTGAAAGAAAGATTAGAAAATGACACATCACTGAGGACAAGAACAAAACTGGATGTCAGTGCCATCATAGAATTACTCAAACAAAAACATATTTCCAATTCAAGAACGAATTTTATCAACAAGAGTTTGGTATGGCGATGGGTTCTCCTTTGTCACCGATTTTAAGTAACATATTCATGGAATATTTTGAAGAATCTTTCGTTGGAACATTCCACAATGGTCCAAAAATATGGTGGAGATACGTGGATGATGTTTTCGCTATCTGGAATCGGAGTGAAGAAGAATTAAACATTTTCTTGGATCATATAAACGGTCAAGAACCGACGATCAAATTCACATTAGAATCAGAACAAAACAACCAACTTCCGTTTTTAGATGTCATGATCCAAAAATCATCATCCCGAATTGAAACATCTGTACACCGAAAGAAGACGCATACCAATCGATATCTACACTATTACTCAAACCATCATGCCAGTGTAAAAAAAGGCATAGTTAAATGTCTCTATAATCGAGCCCAAACGGTTTGCAATTTCCCAACCAGAATCTACAGGAAGAAATAAACCTCATAAAATCTGTTCTCGAGGAAAATGCATATCCAGATCAGTTTGTGGAAAAACAATCACTGACATTGAAAACAAAACCCATCAAACAACCAATTAACACAACCAACAGGAGTACTCCCACCACCTACATTTCACAACCAACATAATACCTTATGTCCCGGATTATCTGAAAAGATCAAACGAATTGGACATAGGTATGATGTGAGAACATCAGTTTAGAACAACAAACACACTGAGATCTATACTAACACAATCAAAACACAAAAAACGCAGAAGAAAGTACCAAAAGTTGTGTTTACAACATACCTTGTTCTTGTGGTGATAGTTATATAGGTGAAACATCAAGACCATTGGAAGTGCGCCAAAGTGAACATCAGAGTTACATCAGAAATCGACAAGTAACTGGATCAAAAATTGCAGAACATATCCTCACATCCAATGGCGATCACACGATTGAATGGAATAGGACAAAAATCTTGATGAAAGAACCACATCAAGAGAGGAGAAAATTGAAAGAAACGGCCTGTATTCTTCTTTCCAATAACAACTGCTTTTCAACAAATTCTGTTGAAATGGATCATACATGGTTACCTCTACTCAGAGAGGAAGTGAGATATGGTAGAATGCTAATAAACTGATCCAAACAACACCCCATATATCAAATGAGCAATACGTCAATCTCAAACTTTTTTTGGCAGATCTCAATTGACATCCGTCAGTTGAAAAAAGCAAAAAGACTCTGCAGAACAAAAATCCAAATTATAAAACAATTAAAGGAGATTTAGAAGATTTTGAGAACGGGGCAGATATAGTCCCGAAACGTCAAGCAAAAACTATACAGAGAAGTATCTTTTGAATTTTTAAAAATTTTTTTGATAGGCAAATTCAGAAAACGGCAAGTTATTGACAAATTGAATCATTTTTCCATAGGAAATATAATTTGGTGAACGCAATAACTTATCGGGGTGAACTAATCAGTTTGCCCTTTCTACACTTGTATAGATTTTCCTGATTATATTTTCATTTTCAGACTGTGGAAGGTTACCCAAAAATCATGTCAAGAAAAATTACACACTTCTTGCATAATTTCACAAAACTCCATGCGTTTGTCGAAGTCGACTTCATTAAGTTCATGTATAAGTTTGACTTTATATGGATGTAATTTGGCTTTTCTTACAATTTTCTGCACTGCACCATGACAGATCCTATCGTTGTCAGATAAAGTTGTTAGTTAACAATGAGGATTTTCTTCAATTCCAAGAAATACATTCAATTGGGTGTTTTCGGCTGAGGTAGGCCTGCCACTCATAGACTTATCCCTAACATTGCCAATCTCATTAAATTTATGTAACATTTTGCTTACCGTCGATTCGCTTTTTGGTTCTCGATCAGGATATTTTTCTTTAAAGATGTCGCATTTTTCTGCCATACTTCTTTTACGATCGGCTTAACACGTTGAGTGCCGTATGTATCCAACATGGATACACGAGATACGGTGTTTCCATGGCCGTGTGTATCCGTGGCTGATACACAACTATTTCTGTTATTTCAGCCGCATGTATCGATGTTGGCTGCATGCCTTGCGTATATCTCTATGGGGGCTTTTGCACCACGGCCTGGCATACCCAAAAGCATATTTGGCCTGTATATTTCATCCTTAGTTTTTTCAGGGGACGATTTTTTCAGTTAGTGGGTATGAAATACGAAATGTTTTTTCATTGAACAACAAGAAACACTAAATTATGAGAAATAATATATAAATCTGAGAAGCAAATGAACATAACAATTAGTTTGAGTATTTCATTCGATGAAGCATTTGTGTACTTCGAAAAAACACGATAAACAATAATATTTTTTAAATGCAACACATCTGAATTTGCTTTGTGTGGCTTGATTAGCTGCAGCTTTTCTACAAACCTCTTCGGTTTTGTTCTTATAACATCGTACACATCTTCCTCTTTTTCTGCTAGCACCATGACTCTCTTCTAAATAATGTTGGGCTGGAGGTTCATCTGCTGGGGCTGGAGTGTCGAGTGTCTCAGATGGTAAATGTCGCATTTCTGATATGATACGTTCTTTGAACTTTGTTATCGGCATATTGTCGTTTGCAACCTCTTGATGCAATATATATGAATTCACCAAAGCCGTACCCATCAGCAGCTCCACTGCCAATTTTCAGTACCATTTCAAGCCTCTTCTCAGGGACGATGAATAGGCAGTTCGTGTATCCAGGTGGGATACATGCGGCTGTAATATTCAAAAATAGATATTGTGGCCGTGCGTATCCAATGTGGATACATACTGTAATAACGTCATAAAATGTCAACATCTAGTTTTTACAACTCATTATTGCATTTTAATGCGATAAAATACATATTTGAGGCCCTACACATGAAAAATGGATTTGGCCTGGGATACCCAATTTTCCGCTTTCCACGGTGGCACTCAACGTGTTAATCTAAGATCATCAACACTTCTATTCGCTGTTTTTCTGACAGCACCATCGTTATTTCAAATAATTTCCATTTGGGTAATATTTGTCAGAAAGGTATTATTGAAGACTCATAAATCGATATGCTACACAACAAATCAATATAATACTGACATATGCAATAGTAACTAAGAACTTATTGTCTGGTTGCTAAGGGCTTTCAGATGGTTTCATAGCCTACTCAAGTTTAGCAATATACTCGTACTAACTACTGAGTAATTCTCAGGTTTTCAATGCAAAATAAATAATGAAAAAAATTTTGAGAAATATGAACAATGGGTTCCTTTATACTCAGTATACTGTAACATGAAGTGTTACATATGACATATGAACAAAGAAAAATAAAATTTTGATATAAAAATATACCCTTTCAATTTAAAAAAAAATATCGATGACGTCATATGTAAGGTAGTGGGGAAAAAATTTTTTTTTTAAAGGTGGAAAACTAAAATACAAAATCGACCTGTCCGAGAGAAGATAATGGAACGTTTCCACACTTTATGAACGCAGTGTATAATGAAATAACTGTATTCAGGTGATACCTGATAAGTTGCTATAACTTGTTGCAAGTGGGTATATAACAAAAATAATATATATTTTTTTCAAAGTGAATATTATAATAATAAAACTATAAATATGAATGGAAATGTGTAATTGATTAAAAAAAACAAATATCATGTATTGAACAATAATTAAAATGATAAAAAATATGAATTCTGTACATGAATATATATGTTGATGCATTCGGATGGAAATAGGAAAAACATTATATATTCGAGTATATAGGATTATGAAACAATGATGAAGTTTTTATAAAATTGAAAGTACAAAAAATATGATCTACATATTAGACACATATATAAAATTTAAGGTCGAAGTGCGAATACTTTCAAAATGGAAACGCTGAAACATTTTGACATATACACATAAGAATAAAACCCTGATGAGAAAAACGACAAATGGAATTATGGATATTATTGGAATTTTTACAATAACAATATATATTTTAATTTAGGGTTGAAGAACTTGGAAAATATTTTTCTTTTAGTTTCATAAATCTAATGTCCTGGGTTGAAAAAGAATGTGCCATTTATTCATATCCATGATAGCCATAGGTATACTCCAGGATATCCTGGTTTTATCACGATACTATCCTATGGCTGTACAATAGGTCTGCCCTGAGATATCCTGAGATTGAACGATGTGCGAAGGAATTTATTAATTTAACGAGAATAAAAGAAATGAAAAATTCTACTACATAAAATATGTACATAAACTCAACCAGATAATTCTCTAAACCTATATCAAACTTGATATCGGTACATATGTCACTCCTTTTCATCGCATAGTCCTTCTAAAGAAGAATTCACGGAGAATCGAAACGGTTCCACTTGATCACCTGATACATCGACTTGATTTTCATCTTCCTGCATTTCTAGAGAGTTATCCTCTTCCTGGGCCTGGAATGATTTAAACAGCTTTATGAATGAAAAAACAGCATAGGGACCCCGAAGATTTACTCTTCAATATTATCAGGGTGATTCAAAAGTACTTTGACAAACTTCAGGAGGTGATTCCTCACAATATTCAAATATGAATTGTCCAAATAAATATATGTCCGGAAACCTCTTCGTTTCCAAGATACAGGGTGTTGAAGTTTTATTTTTATTTTCGTTTTTTTCAATAACTTTCGAAATACTGACCTTAATTAAACAAAAATTGGTATTGAGAAATTTTTTGAGTTGTCAAATGCGAACCTGATTATTATTGCTCTTACTAGTAGGGGGCGCCACCCACACGTCTTTTTTTTTTTGAAGTTTCATAACTTTTTTGGGCGTACTTCTAGCACATTTTCCAGTGAAAAAGTCAATTTCTCTATCATATCTACTTAAAAATGCTACCCTTATTACAAGTCGCTATAAGCAACCGTTTTCTATATATTTGGACTTGAAAATGTCAAGGCGATTATTTGATAATAGATGCGTGTTGAAGTTATTACAATTATTTTTTTTTCACAAGAATGTTAGGAAATGAATTTGACGTTTAAGTAAGTAGTTTTGGTAATTACATATATATATATATATATATATATATATATATTATGTGACAGTTAAACGTTTTGTTGTTTTGTTGAAGTTTTAAAACACAAATTTTGAAAAAATGGATTATTTAAACCATAATGCTCATTTAGCCGATATGCATTTCGTTTATGGCCTTGCGGATGGCAATGCGCGCGAAGCAAGACGTATTTACCAGGAGCGATTTCCTAATCGAGTACTCCCTTCAGCTCCAACATTTACCAGTCTCCACCGTCGTTTGGCAGAAACAGGTAGCTTTAAGAGGGAAACTGATATTATTGGAAGACCACGAGCAGTCTGAACCCCAGAATTGGAAGAAGCTGTTTTGAACGCTATCGAGGAGAATCCAGAAACAAGTACAAGAATAATTGCTGAAGCTCTCAATTCTACTCAGTCCACAGTTTGGAGAATTATCCACGATCAACAATTTTATCCATGCCATATTCAAAGGGTACAAGCTCTTTTGCCACGAGACTTGCCCCAACGCATTACTATGTGTCAGTGGTTTTTGAGAGAATTGGCTGGAAATCCTCAATTTTTAAGATATGTACTCTTCACGGACGAAGCAAATTCTCAGGGTGCTATCACAAACTTTCATAACAACCAGTTTGGGCTCTGGAAAATCCGCACGCAGTTAGTGAAAGACATTATCAGTATTAATTTTCTGTAAATGTATGGGCGGCAATGATTGATAATCACTTGATAGGTCCTTTCTTTATTCCGTTCCGACTGAATGGGGCAACTTATAGAGGCTTTTTAGAATAGAATAGAATAGAATAGAATAGAATAGAATAGAATAGAATAGAATAGAATAGAATAGAATAGAATAGAATAGAATAGAATAGAATAGAATAGAATAGAATAGAATAGAATAGAATAGAATAGAATAGAATAGAATAGAATAGAATAGAATAGAATAGAATAGAATAGAATAGAATTTATTATTTAACCACGTTACATAAAATTATGTTTGTAGCATGTCAAAGTACAAAAATTAAAATCAACAATAGTTAAAATTACAAGTAATAAAATTAGTCATTACAAATAAAATGAACAGGACAGAATTACATATATATGTAACTACAAATGTTCAAAAGTTTTGACACAAATGTTTAAAAGTTTTGAAACAACACAACAAAACAATCACAACATGGATCGTATTAGACATGCCCCCCCCTTAAGCGGGTTTCATTGTTTTAAAATTTTTATTATAAATATTTTTGATGCGCTACGGTTATGTAGTTGGGGTGAGTAACATGCATTCATGAAAGATAAACGCCATGTGAAGTGGAATAAATAGAAAAATCGAATTAAACGGTTTTCTTCACATGAAAGATTCAATATGAAATGAACCAGAAAATGGTAGATCTCAGGTGAAAAACAACTACTTTTCTGGCAAATACCACGCAGAACGTTGAATGATATTCACCTGAGAATCCATTCATACCTCCATATAAATGGACATTGAATGCAAATGTTTCTTTCTGATAAGCTCGATTATGTTCAATTTATGTCGTGTTCACCTAACAATCCGCATACCGGTTTCAGGCTTTTTTGGCCCTCATCAGTACGGAGTAGTCAACCAGCCAAAGGTCCGAAGAGCTCTGGCTGAAGCGAGACACAACATAACCAAAAACCATCATCGAGTCTATAACACTATAGGTACGCCGGAAAAGAAAACTTTAACTGGCGGTACCTAGTGACAGAAAGAAACATCTCGAAAATCTCCACCTCGATAGGTTTCTAAATAAAAGATTCCTTCTCAGTAGGAGTGCAAGCCCGACTAGCATATAGTGAAAAATAAACGCCATGTGAAGTGGAATAAATAGAAAAATCGAATTAAACGATTTCTTCACATAAAAGATTCAATATGAATTGAACCACAAAATGGTAGATCTCAGGTGAAAAACAACTACTTTCCTGGCAAATACCACGCAGAACGTTGAATGATATTCACCTGAAAATCCATGCATACCTCCATATAAATGGACATTGAATGCAAATGTTTCTTTCTAATAAGCTCGATTATGTTTAATTTATGTCGTGTTCACCTAACATTCATGGTTAAATGATAAGAATTCCTCTATTGAGTAAAAACAATATAATAGTAAATGGTTCTTTACACATTTCTTGAATTGGCTGAAATTTAATGATTTTACAGATACTGGTAATTTATTGAAAATTTTGACATTTATAGAATTTTGCTCTGTGGCGGACAATCTGAATTTAGGAGTTCTGAGTTCATTCGATGATCTTGTAGCATGGTTGTGGACATCAGCATTAGTTGAGTATAGAGTTATATTAGTAAAAATCTCCATTAGAGTTTGATAGATATAGACACATGGAATTGGTAAAATTCTGAATTTCTTGAATAGTGGCTGACAGAGGGCATGGAAGGTTGCACCATCTATGATCCTTAGCGCCTTTTTTGGAGTCTGAATACTCTAATTGAGTGTGTTGAGTTTCCCCAGAGAATAGTACCATAGTTAACGTGCGAGTGAAAGAGAGAATGGTAGGAAGTTATTAATATTGGAATGCTCAATACTTTTTTTAGTTGTCTCAATAGGAATAATTGGGTGGAGAGTTTTTTTCATAAATGATCAATGTGGGCACTCCATTTTAACCTGTCGTCTAGCACAATACCTGACAGTTTGACTGAGTTATTCGAGGTAAAATAGTTGTTAGCAGAGAAGAAATTTTTTTGGGTTTTTTCTTGATTTAATTTAAGATTATTTGAACTGAACCAAATATGAGCCTTGGTTTTGGCTTGCTCAGTAAGATTGTTGAGTGTGATAGGGTTGCAATGTGTTTCAATTAAGGTTGTGTCATCTGCAAAACAAATACATCCAGAGGGCGACATATAGTGAAAAATATCGTTGAGGTAGATAAGAAACAACAGTGGTCCCAATAAACTTCCCTGCGGGACTCCGTGGTTTATGTTCTGGAATTCAGAGAAATTGTTCTCTATGGCTACACACTGAATTCTGTTATTGGGATAGGACTTTATAAGTTTCAGAGTACCCGTAGAAGTTTAGTTTTCTAGTAGTTTATCATGCGATACACAGTCAGAAGGCCTTGGATAGGTCCATAAGGTGATTTCCATATGTTTGCCATTCTCAAGACCCTCGACTATGTTCCAAACAATGCAACTGATAGCCTGAATCGTGGAGCAGTTTGGTCGAAAACCAAACTGTCCTTTGATTGAGAGTATTATGTTTATTAAAAGAGCAACAATCGTTCCTTCAGGATTATTTCAATAATCTTACTGATAATCGGGATTATAGAGATGGGTCTGGAATTTGTGGCCAAATCAGGGTCTCCTTTTTTATATATTGGAAGTACCTTAGTGATTTTTAGATTGTCAGGAAATATTCCATGGAGAAAACATAGATTGATCAGGGTTACTAGGGGCTCAATCAGCATGGTCGCTGTGCCCTTTATGATTTTACTGTTTAAACAATGTATATCAAAACAGTTTGAATCTTTCAATTTATTTATTGCAGCGTTGAACTCTTCGTGATTTACTGGTCCTAGGAAAAGTGAATCTTTTGTTTTGGGGAGGTCATTCAGAAAATCACTCGAAGAATGGTTAATATCAGGTAATGTTAGGATGATCTCGTCGGCAACATGTGTGAAATACTCATTGGAATCGTCAGGACTGAGTTTAGATATTTTAGATTTCTTCGCTTCCTTATTCCTTTCGTGATTTATTAACTTCCAAGAATCTTTAGCTTGGTTAGTAGAATTTAGTATAAATGAATTGTAGGAATATTTTTTTGCGTTAGCCAGCGCCTTATCATATTGAGATTTGTAGAGACTGTAAGCAGCTCTATCTTGTGGATCGTTTGTCGAGTCACATATCATGTTTATGGAAAGTAGGGAGTCTCTCATGGACCTTAGGTTGTCGTTAAAAATTTTTACAGGAGGTCTGTATTTGTTATCTATTTTTTCTCGGGAAAATGTTTCTCCACCATGGTTTTTAACTTGTCCACTAGATAGTTTGACAATAAATTACAATTTTTTTCATTATTTTCTTGGGGTAAATTAAAAACGAATTGCCGGGACTCCATCAGAATGTACCATTAGAAATTTGTATCTGCATGTGGTTTATGCATGATGGGGCTCCGGCCCCTTTTAGTGTTGTAGCCAGGGAATTCTTCAACACTGTCTATCCAAATCGATGGATCGGTAGAAGTGTAGAAGAACCTAACCAGGCGTGTGCACCAAGGTCCCCAGATCTAAACCCAATATATTTTTATTTTCAGGGACATTTGAAGTCACTAGTTTATGAAACTCCAGTAGCGAACGAGGAAGATCTAAGAAACCGAATAGTAGACGCCTGTGAAACAACAAGAAACCCACCAATAATTTTTGGGCGGGTACGAGATTCAATGACTAGAAGACTGAATGCATGTATCTTCGCGGAAGGTGGACACTTTGAACAATTTATTCGAATATAATTTAGTTTCCTTCATTTTATTTTATTCTACATATTCAAAATTTCTTGAAATAAAATGTTGATATTTCATGAAAATTTTATTGAAACAAATACAGATTTTGCACCCTTGATACAAAAATAAGTATTTCAAACGAGTAAAAATAAATATAATAGGTGGCACCCCCTACCAAAAACCAAAAATACTTACTTAAACGTCAAATTCATTTCCTAAGCATTCTTGTGGAAAATAATGGTAATGACTTCAACACGCATCGATTATCAAATAATCGACTTGAAATTTTCAAGTCCAAATATCTAGAAAACGGTTGCTTATAGCGACTTGTGACAATGGTAGCTTTTTTACGTAGATATGATAGAGGAATTGATTTTTTCACTGAAAAATTTGCTAGAACTACGCTCAAAAAAGTTATGGATCTTCAAAAAGAGAAAGGCGTGTAGGTGGCGCCCCCTACGAGTAAGAGCAGGAATAACATCAGGTTCTAATTTGACACCCTCAAGAAACCTCTCAATACCAATTATCGTTTGATTGAGGTCAGTAAAAAACGAAAATTAAAATCAAACTCTAACACCCTGTATCTTGGAAACGAAGCGTTTCCGGACATATATTTATTTGGACAATTCATATTAGAATATTGTGAGGAATCACCTCCTGAAGTTTGTCGAAGTACTTTTGAATCACCCTGTTTATATGAAAGTTATTCGATGTTAATGATTCAAGCCATATTTTACGCAAGTTCAATTTGTTTCTGTTGATCATTTGACTTGAAAAAGAACACAATTTAAATTTGCCAGTTTTTTCGATTTCACAACCGATACTGTGGTTATATAAGTATCGGACCAGTTTCATATTATTATTGCAAACAAATCAAAAACTGTTTTATTTTTCCTAGGAAGTCATTCTGATGTTGATAACTTTCGTGCGTCATTATGAAATAGGTTGCTTACACATGTGTCATTCTACACACTATTCTGAGTAAGTTTGCTTATCGAGGAATATATCATAATAACTTTCTGAACGTGACTTTCATTTCCTCCTGACGTAATATTTCAATATGACAATTCGTTCTCTAACATTTCTTAATAAATAAAATCCGCGTTAAATGCCCTAACAACTGTAGCGTAGTAGCATATTCGCAGCTGTAGGCGTCTTATCAATGAGCACGAGATAAGACGATAGATATGCCGTCCTTCGGAGGGGACGTTAAGATGGCGGTCCCGAGTTCATAGATGTTGAGCTCGTTAAAGAACCCTACCTCTGAAACAACAGAGAATTCGGCAAAATTTCCGGTTGGGAGGAGTGTGCTCACCGGCGTCGGTGTTTAGCCTTGGTAGCAGAAATAGGCCGACGTTGAATGAAGAAGGAAAAAAAAAAATTGATCAAAAAATAGTCTGTTTACTTTAAGAAAATAATGACGTCGTTTTTGTTAATCTTGTATATCCAACATAAAAAGTTGAAATCCCCAATGAAATCGATAAATTTATTAAAATTAAATAAATGAAAGCAAAATACACCAGCAGATTTTTTTATTTCAAGGTATATTGTCGTTCATGCTGGATGCAGTGTCGGATTTATTTATGGAGCAAACCTAATTTTTTGTTCCAAAACAAAAAATTGTTATTACCATGGAGAAATAAACCAACAACAATTTCTGCATCGGTTTGAATACCAGCCATTAACAAATTAAGGAGTGCCTTTAATAATAGTCATGGATAATGCAAGTTATCACAGCTCTGTGATTAATGAAGCCCCAACAACAGCATCGAAGAAGGCTGATATCCAAGAATGGTTATCAAACAATAACATTCCTTTTGAAAATACCTTTTTGAAACCACGATTATTGGATTTAGTAGCAAAGTCAATGTGAATGTTCTTCAAGCTGAATTAATAATTGAATGAATGTGATTTTATGTGCAGGAACAACGTTTCTTGAAATGTTTTTTTGGGTAACCTTCCACAGTCTGAAAATGAAAATATAATTAGGAAAATCTATACAAGTGTAGAAAGGGCAAACTAATTAGTTCACCCCGATAAGTTATTGCGTTCAACAAATTATATTTCCTATAGAAAAATGATTCAATTTGTCAGAAACTTGTCGTTCCCTAAATATGCCTAAAAAAATTGTAAAAATTCAAAAGATACCTCTCTATATAGTTTTTGATTGACGTTCCGGGGACTATATCTGCCCCCGTTCTCAGAATTTTCTGAATCTCCTTCAATTGTTTGAATAACTTGGATTTTTCTTGTATAGATTTTCCTGATTATATTTCCATTTTCAGACCGTGGAAACTTACCCAAAAAAACATGTGAAGAAACTGAATTAATAAATTATGTATTTAATTTGTAGGAATGAACCTTCACCTATACCGAGTGTCCAAGGAAGGTGGCTCGCCCCTATAACTTTTTTGTTTTCGGAGAAAATGGAATGAAATTTGGAGGATCTGTTTAATGCATAAAACTGCATTTTTTGACAAGTAACTCAACTTCATGCAAATTCCAGATTCACCGGTTTATATCACAACTTTCGATTTTTAAATGGGACACCTGGTATATTTTCAGTTTTTTTGTCTCCATATGACATTTGGAATACAACCATGTATAATTTGTCACTGTTTGTAACCATTTTTTTTTTTCGAAATACATTTTTATTCTAGAAGGCTATGGATACGTTCAAATAACTAATTTCAGTCCTAAAATGTTTGTAAAAATACAACTTTACTGTTTTCGATCAAAATGTTTCAGCTATCTAACGTTTGATTTTAAAATTTTCATTACTATTTTTTTTTCAAATGGCAACATGGTGGCTCTTCGGGTTAGAAAAAAAAGAGCATTTCAATACGATTAATTTGATACCGCGCTCTATTAGGTTGTAAGAAAACTTTCGATAAAAAACTTAAAATATAACGTTAGAACTTTCGTTAAATGAAGAATCTTATTGATTTAAAATCATCGAGTAGCCTGTGACTAACACAACTGAAACAAAATCATTAAATTGTTGCGGTAAAAATTGACGTGTCGACATATTGTTTTACATCTCTTCTACAAAGTCAATTAGGTAGTTATTGTGCACCTCATTGTTTAAAAAGCATGGAAAACAACAATATTTATACAAGAACTGTAAAAGTTGATATGTTAATAGTTTTTGGAGAGTGTAGGCAAAATTCAACCGATTCTGCACGTCTCTACGCACAGAGATATCCTGATCGGCGTCACCCGACCCGGCACTATTTTCCAAAACTGGTTCAAAAAATGCGAAATAAGTCTGATAATAATGGGAACGATTCGTTTGTTGTGAGTGAAGAGAAAGAAATAGATGTTCTGGCATACGTTCAAGTGAATATTGATATGTCACTCAGGGAGATCGCAAGAGAATGTGACATTTCGAAGTCTTCTGCAGCTAACATTTTGAAGAAACATAAATATCATTCATTTAAATATCAACTACACCAGCATCTGTACCGAAACAATAGATAATACAAGGAGACTTGAGTATTGCAATTGGTGCTTTGGAAAATATTTGGAGGTTGACACATTTCCATATAAAATTCTGTATACTGACGAGAGCCGTTTCACTAATTTGGGACATTTCAACAGAAATAATAAACGATATTGGTCCGATGCAAATTTACACTTGATGGAGGAAGGGAATTTCCAAGAACGGTTTGGTTTCAATTGTTGGGTTGGGATTTTAGAGGACAGAATTTTAGGTCATATACTTTTTGACGGGGTTCTGACAGGGGCTAGATATCTAAGTTTCCTCGCGCAGGAAATTTCGGAAAACCTCATTTCTTGGACGAAGTTCCATTAATAAATCGAGTATTTTATCAACAAAATGGTGCTCCACCACACAACCTGAGAGCAGTTACGGAATATCTGCATGAAACATACAACGAAAACTGGATTGGAAACATGGGTCCAGTTAGGTGGCCGGCGAGGCAAAATAGGGTTGGTTTCAATTTATACCTCTATTTATTCCTTTTTAAAAAACTTCTCAGGTTATCCGACCTTATGCCTTTTTTTATGGGGATCTATTAAAAACGAGGTTTATGATGTACCCCCTTCCACACGACATGAATTAGAGGACAAAGTAAGGGCAGCTATTCATAGAATTACACCAAGACAGTTGAGAAACGTTCTAAGATCAACAATAAGAAAAGTTCGCCTTTGTCAGCAACAAGATGGATGTCACTTTGAACATTCGGAACCCTAAAGATATGTAAATAGGTAGTTTCAATATAATTATTTCATTTTCAACAGGTGCTTCATTTTAGAAAAGTTCTAACGTTATGGTATTTTCAGTTTTTTATCGAAAGTTTTCTTACAACCTAATAGAGTGCGGTATAAAACACGACGAGCCACCATGTTGCCATTTGAAAAAAAATAGTAATACATTTTTTTAAATCAAACGTCACATACCTGAAACATTTTTGATCGAAAACAGTAAAGTTGTATTTTTACAAACATTTTAGGACTGAAATTAGTTATTTGAATAAAAATTGATTTCGAAAATAAAATAAAAGAACGGTTATAAACAGTAACAATCGATTCATGGTTGTATTCTAGATGTCATATGGAAGCAAAAAAACTGAAAATATATCAGGTGTCCCATTTAAAAATTTGAAAGTTTATGTCACTTCCGGTGAATCCGGAATATGCATGAAGTTAAGTTACTTGTCAAAAAATGCAGTTTCATGCACTAAACAGATCCTCCAAATTTCATTCCATCATCTCCGAAAACAAAAAAGTTATAGGGGCGAACAATCTTTCGTGGTATATTCAGCTGCTACGGTTGTAGAAAAATATGGGCTTCAAGTGCTTCGTTTTCCATCGTATCACTGCATGTTCAATACAAAAACACTTAAAGGGATAATGTGGGTAGAGATGGCACTTCAGCTGAAAACTCACTGGTTATGTGGAAAGAAGCTTTAGAAAAAGCTACACCTGATGTATGGGATAAAACTGTTCGACATACCGAACAAAAAATAAAATTCTACTGGAATATAGAAGTTGGGTTTGATAGGGAAGATGTTCAGTCCCTTATAATAAATTTTAATTCCGATCATGATTATAGTGACGATGGTGGTGATAATGAGTTGTAATTAGAAAAAAAAATGGAAATAAATGAATTTAAATAAAATATTTTATTTCTCATTACTACTATTATGAAGGAAAAAATATGTAGAGTGCCACTCTGATTGTATTCCAAGAAAGTTAGTAAAATAGATTAATAGCTTTCATTGAGAAATTCCGTGAAGATCAGAGGCGGATTAAATGTCGAGAGCGCCCTAGGCTAGCACTTCATAGGCTCCTCTGGCGGCCATATATTTACCAAAATAATTGGGTAGGCTAGGACACGTGTCAATCGCAAAAGGTGGGCGTGGAATGAAAATGTGATGAACGTGAAGAAAGTGAGAGGGATAGAATGTTGAAATTCGTGGTATAGTATATCACTCCGAACCTTTTTCTTCTTCTCAGCTGGGTAGAATCAAGAGCTACGGTGAGGATGGAACAAATAGTTTGAGTAGGAAACAGTGGCGAATAGCTGAAGGGCTAGCCAACACCTATTGGAGGCGTTGGATCATAGAATATCGACCCACCCTGGTTCAACGTGAAAAGTGACATTCAAAATCCAGTCCAATCAAAGTGGGAGACATAGTCATCATGGTAGATGACAAAGTTCCAATAAATGAATGGATGATGGGTCGTATTCAAAAGGTTTATCCAGGCAGGGATGGCATTGTACGAGTAGTAAAAATAAAAACAAAAAAAAGGTATTTTTACGAGACCTATGGTAAAGCTGTGTATTCTTCGACCACTGGTGGAAAATTGAAAATTTTCACGGGTCGGAGAATATTGAGGACACACTGTATGGCTTTTCGATTTTTTTACAATGAGTGGAGTTTTGAGAATTTGTAATGAGTTTGATTGATTTGTGAGACGTGTGGAGGAATAAAATAACAGAGAAAGCTTATTTAGTGGGTTTATTCTATTAAAAAACTCACAGCCATGAACCCCAGATCCGTAACAATACGAAACTATACAGATTGGATCGATGTCCTATTCGAATCGACGTTTCCTTGAGTAGAAAAGAGCGAGAATGGTGAATATCCATAGAATGATCAGAGATAAAGTTAGCGAAGAGCAGCTTGATCATATAATAAATTTGGCTTGGCACTCGATGTCCGTAGGGAACAGAACGGATTTCAATTCAAATATATTTTGTCTATTTCCATGAATTATACTTTTTTTCAATTGTCTCTCAGAATAGAAGCAATTTTCATGTAAAGTTACACTGCAGCCTTCAGATCATTCAGTTTATGTTTCTGCGATCTCCTGAAAAATCCCAACTGCAAAAAAAAATGTCATATTATAAATCATTATGTAGAGTATTATGAGTTATGTAGATATGAATTTCAATTTATTTGATAGCAATAAAGAAAAGTAAATTGCCTGCGGTTGCAGTAAAGACAGAAAAGGAAAATTCATTAGTTATTTTACTCAAACACTTTTGCGGTACATTCAGGAAACGAATAGAGTGAATGCCAATACCTAAAGCCTACTGGAGTAACACACACACATGAATTGGAAAAACATTCACCCATGTGATTCAGTCTCGTGTTTGATACACTTTCTAAAAATATTTTCATTTCATTATTGTCTTCAGTCACTTCTTACTCGACAAGTTACATATTTGTATTTATCATGGACAGTAATAGAATATAGTACATTTCGTCAAATAAAGGAGATATTTTCCTATTTTAATCTCTCTGATTATATTCTGCGTGCATATTGATATAATGATATGAGATAACTCACTTCACAAGAAGTATTAATCAACAGCAGAAGTAATACAAACCAGCTACTGCTGCTACTATGATGATCCACAGGTAACCTCAATACTTCTCGCTTTATCATTGATGAAAATGCTTGAAATTATAATAGAATCTGGTCTGAAAAAGCAAAAATGAATGATATTATTATCACAACATACTTCGGAAAACCTCATTACTTAAAAATGAATGTGATTACGACATAACTCATTATAGCTTCTCTGGTACGTGATATTTCAGTTCTTTTTTCTGAAATGATTTCAGCAAAAGTAATTACCTGCTTCCGCTCTGTATGAAGTTTATGGGAACATCTACAGCTACAGTCCCCTGAGTAGACACAAGGAGCATGTCGTTATCTCCTGCTGATTCTGAAAACATATTATTCAGTTGCATTTCGAACTGATGAATGATCATCGTACACATAAAGTCAGAAGCAGCCTGAGAAAATCTGCTGAATCTTTATAAATTATCAAAAGCGAACCAACTTCCAAAGTAAACATCGGAAGCTTCATTCATTATTTCCCCTTAAGTGTCTTCTTTTTACAGGGTGATTCAAAAGTACTTTGACAAACTTCAGGAGGTGATTCCTCACAATATTCTAATATGAATTGTCAAAATAAATATATATCCGGAAACGCTTTGTTTCCAAGATACAGGGTTCAAAGTTTTGTTTTATTTTCGTATTTTGAATAACTTTCAAAATACTGACCTTAATTATACGAAAATTGGTATCGAGAGATTTTTCGAGGTGTCGAATTCGAACCTGATGTTATTATTGCTCTTACTCGTAGAAGGCGCCACCTACACCTCTTTTCCTTTTGTGAAGATTCATATCTTTTTTTAGCGTACTTCTAGCACATTTTTCAGTAGAAAAATCAATTCCTCTATCATATCTATGTAAAAAAGCTACCCTTGTTATAAGTCGCTATAAGCAACCGTTTTCAGGATATTTCTAGACGATTATTTGATAATCGATGCGTGTTGAAGTTATTACCATCATTTTGCATTTTTCACAAGAATGCTTAGGAAATGAATTTGACGTTTGAGTAGTAGTTTTGGTAATTACATATTATGTGACAGTTAAACATTTTGTTGTTTTGTTGAAGTTTCTGTAAGTTTTAAAACACTAATTTTGAAAAAATGGATTATTTAAACAATAATGCTTATTTAGCCGATATGCAAGACGTATTTACCAGGAGCGATTTCCTAATCGAGTACTGCCTTCAGCTCCAACATTTACCAGTCTCCGTCGTCGTTTGGCAGAAACAAAATGGCTTTAAGAGGGCAGCTGATATTATTGGAAGACCACGAGCAGTCGAACCCCAGAATTGGAAGAAGCTGTTTGAACGCTCTCGAGGAAAATGCAGAAACAAGTACAAGAATAATTGCTGAAGCTCTCAATTCTACTCAGTCCACAGATTGGAGAATTATCCGCGATCAACAATTTTATCCATACCATATTCAAAGGTTACAAGCTCTTTTGCCACGAGACTTTCTCCAACGCATTACTATGTTTCAGTGGTTTTGCGAAAATTGGCTGGAAATCCTCAATTTTCAAGATATGTACTCTTCACGGACGAGACAAACTTCTCCCGAAATGCTATTACAAACTTTCATAACAACCATGTTTGGGCTCTGAAAAATCCGCACGCAGTTAGTGAAAGACATTATCAGTATCAATTTTCTGTAAATGTATGGGCGGCAATAATTGATAATTACTTGATAGGCCCTTCTTTTCTTCCGTTCCGACTGAATGGCACAACTTACAGAGACTTTTTAGAAAATGAATTGTCGGGACTACTTCAGAATGTACCATTAGAAATTCGTATCTGCATGTGGTTTATGCATGATGGCTCCGGCCCATTTAAGCGTTGTAGCCAGGGAATTCCTTAACACTGTCTATCCAAATCTATGGATCGGTAGGGGTGTAGAAGAACCTAACCAGGCGTGGGCACCATTGTCCCCAGATCTGAACCCGCTAGATTTTTATTTTTGGGGACATTTGAAGTCACTAGTTTATAAAACTCCAGTAGCGAACCAGGAAGATCTAAGAAACCGAATGGTAGACGCCTGTGAAACAATAAGAAACACACCAATAATTTTTGAGCGGGTTAAAGATTCAATGACTAGAAGACTGAATGTATCTTCGCTGAAGGTGGACACATTGAACAATTTATTTGAATACAATTTAGTTTCCTTCATTTTATTTTATTCTACATATTAAAAATTTCTTGAAATAAAATGTTGATATTTCTTGCAAATTTTGTTAAAACAAATACAGATGTTGCACCCTTGATACAAAAATAACTATTTCAAACGAGTAAAAATAAATAGAATAGGTGGCGCCCCCTACAAAAAACCAAAACTACTTATTTGAATGTCAAATTCATTTCCTAAGCATTCTTGTGAAAAATGCAAAATAATGGTAATAACTTCGACACACAACGATTATCAAATAATCGACTTGAAATTTTCAAGTCTAAATATCTAGAAAACGGTTGCTTATAGCGACTTGTAACTAGGGTAGCTTTTTTACGTAGATATGATAGAGGAATTGATTTCAACACTGAAAAATGCGCTAGAAGTACGCTCAAAAAAGTAATGAGTCTTCAAAAAAAAAAAGACCTCTAGGTGGCATCCCCTATGAGTAAGAGCAATAATAACATCAGGTTCGAATTTGACACCTCAAAAACCCTCTTAATACCAATGTTCGTTTGATTAGGTTCAGTATTCCGAAAGTTATAAAAAAAAAACGAAAATAAAAATAAAATTTTAAAACCCTGTATCTTAGAGACGAAGCGTTTCCAGACATATATTTATTTGGACAATTCATATTAGAATATTGTGAGAAATCACCTCCTGAAGTTTGTCAAAGTACTTTTGAATCACCCTGTATAGACAGAGTCGCGGATGTCATTGCCTGTTCTCTCAACATTCACATCGAGGAAAGTTAAGGTGGGTACTCTTGATGTCCATTTCCATCGTTAATTTGATCGAATCCCTGATACTGTCGATCATTGGGAAAAAATGCAAGTGTTACTCTCCGAGATTCCGTATAATGTGTCATCCACGTACCTCAAAAAAGGTGGTCGATCAGTGAGTGCTACATATGTTCAACATTTATATCCGCTTCGAACAACGTAAAAGTTTCGCACTTTTTCCCAAGTGTACCTAATCCTGTGACGTATCTATTCTACAAAGGGGTGAGCTTCTTTTACTTTCATCTGATCGTTATTCGTTGTCGTAAAAATCCCATCCATTCTTTGGAAAACTACCTAAATTGAGACAAAGGAATTCACAGCTATCAGGTGCTTCTGAAAAACTCCACCAGATATAAGAAACTCAATTATAATCTCTTTCACAAGAGGCTTGATGAGAAATTTGACAAATCTCAGGAAACTCTCGCAGAGATCAAAGTAGAACTACAGAGGGTCAGCACCAAAGTGTTCTTACTCGAAGAAGGAAATCATAAGCTGAAAAAAGAGATCCAGAATCTGGATCGCAAACTACGTCGAAAAAATATAGTAGTCTTTGGGATCGAAACGGAAGACAAATTAGAATATCTCTCTCATCCCAGTGGCACTCTCGAAGTCCCTATCAAGCTATCGAACATTATTAGTATATATTCCTTCGAGAA
Source organism: Gonioctena quinquepunctata (assembly GCA_018342105.1). Lineage (NCBI taxonomy): Eukaryota > Metazoa > Arthropoda > Insecta > Coleoptera > Chrysomelidae > Gonioctena > Gonioctena quinquepunctata. Next base: position 10,950 of record JAFIRS010006079.1, on the reverse strand, counting down.
CAAAAATAATAAAAGAATCATCAAAATCGAACAACTTTCCTATTGGAAAAAAAATTTAATACAAAAAAAACGTATACAATCTCAAGAACAAGAATATTTTTATTGTGAACGACCTGAGTCTCGAAGACCCGATCATCCATAAAGCCATTTAAACACATCTAAAAACCACGATATTAAAGCCAGCATCAGAAACAACAAACACATCATAAAATATAACGCCTATTCACTTGCGGATCTCGAAGCCATCCCTGACGTCCTGAGATACCAGAAGGAGGAGAGGGCAGAAATAAAAGAAAGGATATTTCTTACCCGGAAGAATCCATCGCCAAAAGGGCTCTAAGAGCTCACAACGACCATCAGTAACCACAAACTCAATCATTCTAACTTTTTATATATATATATATATATATATATATATATATATATATATATCTGATATATAAAATTCTCGTGAAACGGTGTTCGTAACTCCTCCGAAATGGCTTGACCGATGCTCATGAAATTTTGTGTGCATATCGGTTAGGTCTGCGAATCGGACAACATCAATTTTTCATCCCCCTAAAGTGGTCCACCCCTTAATTTTTTTTTTTTCAGATAAAAATCATTTTTTTTATTATTTTATGATACAGCATTCAAAAATACATATTACCCTAAATTTTCTCCCTTCTACGATCAACCCCTATTTTTCCATCGCAATTTTTATTTTATTTTATTTCATCCACAGATCCGCAAGATGGCAATCGAATATAATATTTGTAGTACGATAAATTGAGAACGGGATAAAGCAAAAACGGGATAACGGGACAACGGGATAACGGGAATAACGGGATAACGAAAAAACGGGAAAACGGGATAACAGGATGACAGGATAAGGGAATAACGGGATAAATAAAAAACGGGATAACAGGAAAACGGGTTAACGGGAATAACGGGATAACGAAAATACGGGAAAACGGGAAAACGGGATGGAAGGATAAGGGGATAAGGGGAAAACGGGATAATGAAAAAATGGGATAACAGGAAAACGGGATAACGGGAATAACGGGATAACGAAAAAACGGGAAAACGGGGTGACATGATAAGGGGATAACGGGAAAACGGGATAACGGGATAACGGGATAACAAAAAAACGGGTTGACAGGAAAACGGGAGAACGGGATAACGAAAAAACGGTAAAACGGGATAACGGGATGACAGGACAACGTCTGTCGGGTCAGCTAGTATATATATATATATATATTTACATATATTATGTTTATATATATATATATATATATAAACATATACACATTTACATTTGCTTTGTACAACTTTCAATTCCTTTCTACGTATGTTCTCCATAGAACCGAAGTTCATATCATAATTCATTTTATTTTTATTTTTAACCCTATAACCTGTACTATCGTTTACTCATCAGAATCCTCTGTTAAGTTCTTAACAAACTACTTTTTTCTCTTTTTTTAAGGTCATGATAAATTCCTTTACATTTACAGATTTGAATGTGAGATCTACAGTGTCCGTCATAAAGTTGGCTACATATGGGAAAAAAATTGTTATTGAAATTTCTGAAAAACTCTAGTGTCGGTTCGTTTCTGCATGTCTGACAACTGAAAAATCCGTTGCGACTTATATCCCGTCTGTGGTGCAAAAAAATGAGTCAAATTTATGTCATGAACACACTATATCATGTATTTCCAATATAGCCATATGCGATACCCTTAACTGAATAATGCCATTAAATAAATCAATTCTCGTTAGAAATAAAAGGCGGCCGCATTTATAGTAAAATAAGGTAATTACTCATAAAGTCGACACTTTTCCTATCACTTGCGTCGGCACATCTAACGAATATCAGACAATTATAACTAATAGTACGTCGCGACAGATGAATGACCCGCGGTCTTTTGGAAGCGATAATAGGCGTGGTGATATACCATGGCGGCGTGTCAACTCAAAGGCGACTCGCCGACTCATAAAGTATATTTTATTGTTTTCTTGCGGTATCGTTTGAATACCGAACGCTATATATATATAAGATTCTCCCTAATCGAAGAAGGCATTAAAAAGCTGTTCTGTTCATTAGAAGCAAAAAATTTTTTATTTGTAAGGGTATAGTTTGAATACCTAACGCTATGTAGAATAAAAGTGAAGTTTAATTTCAATTAGAGAAGATGAAGTCTCATCTTCCTACGCTAAGTAAGCGTAGACTCCGTAGAGTTTATCTGAAGTAGCAAATTAATCAACCATATGCAGAATCATAGTGAAAGTGTAACGCATCAGAAATCATCTTAGTAATAACTAAATGAATGGAATTAATATTTATCAAGAAGCTAAATAATCATAGTACCACAAGTGAACGCGTAATATAATTCAGTAATAAAACGGAATAATTAAGACATATTTACATACGTGGTGGCTCTTCAATGAGGGTAAGAGATAAAACTGGTTATTTGGCAAGGTATATACATATAGTGTAATAGAAATATATTTCAGTATTGATTTCATAGTAGAAGAAGTTATTGATTCAACAAAAGTAAAATTATTATCAATTGTTTAAAATAACTGAAGAACAGTTTTTTTTCATTTTTTAAATATTGTTTATTCAATCTCATTTCGACTTTCTATACATTTTCTCAGTAAATTATACCAGGTGTATCAATAGTTGTTTTAATATTTTAGAAAATACATATATATATTATTACAAGTCCTAATTGTATTATTATTCCGAAACAATCTGAAATTGGTCATTGTACTGTCAAATTGAGTCCCCCGCTTCATAACATACTGGGTGAAACAAAATCTCAAGCCGCTCTGGGATGTTGTTCCGTTATTGGTCAATAGACTGATAACGCTCAGTATGGTTATAACAAAAGGTGGACAGGTGTGTGGTTTTTCAATAAGACACACCCTGTACGTCTTATATCATTTACAAGATATTGAAAAAAAAGGACCCCATGTACCAATTTTGAACCAGAATAAGAAAAAAATACCATTTTATTCATCTACCCTTACTAAGAAACATTATACATTCTTGTTTCATCTGGAAACAGCTTTGATAACCTAAATCTCATAAGTTTGGGTCAAAACTAATAAAATATTTGTGGAATTTGCGGGAGATTAATTATGAAACCTTTAGTCTTGTCACTAGGTGTAGTCATGCCCTGTATATTGATGCACATAAGCTTATTCAATATTCTCAACCCGCAAATAAAATTCAAACCAACTAATATTTGTAATGAAAACTTAATAATACATTATTTATGTTAGCTAAATTTAATATTGGTTACCTGAAAAGCAATGTTTATAAACAACGCCCATTTCGAAACGTAGAATATTTAGAAATTTGTATAAGGAATTGTGCAGCACGGATCAACAGAACCATGTTGAAAAATGTTTGCCGCGAAATGTTTTCCAGAACAATTATATGTATGGAGCGCGAAGGTGATCACGTAGAATATTGAGAATTTGTACATTGTTTGTTTATTGAGTTTTTTTTATTTTTCCACATCCGCCATAGAATACTCAAGTAACTCAACCAAAAATGATGCTGTAATTTTGTGGCCCAATATAGGAAACAAGAAGCTCGTGAATGACTTCATCCTCAAACTGAACAACACAAATCCACTGATTATCACAGAGCCCTACCAACTTGATATGAAGGAAAAGTTGAATTTTGCAATATATGAAGACAATCTCGCTATGTACAAAGAACTACACAAGCAAAAATTAAGTACATCAAACATCATAGAGTGCAACAGTATACTGAGAAAATCAAACTATTGTTCAGACGGTTTCACTTTGAATGATAATGGAAAATGGCATATTTGTAAACACTTAGTGAAAAGAACATTGCAACTGATCTCGCAAACAAATCGAAAATCTCAACGAAGAATGAAAGAAACAACCCACAGGACAACACAGATCATCAAGGATAGACCAATACGCAATGAGCCCAGAGTGAGTGATAGTAAACAAAATTTTTTAGACCCAACAAGGACCCAGAGAAACAACTTTGAATAAGGGGTTAGATTTTGATGTTAATTCTGTCACACATATATTCTATGTTAACTGTCAGAGTTTATTGAAAAATTTAGATAACGTAGTGTACTGTGTTCATCGGTATAACCCATGGCTCATTTGTTTATCTGAAACTCATATAACCAATGGAATTGATGGACATGAAATCAACATTGACAGTTATAACTTAATTTTAGCTAATTCAAATAGTAGACATACTGGGGGAGTGGCAATTTACATAAAGAAGGGGTTGCAATATAGACAACTTCTCAAAAGATCATATAATATGAATCTATAGATATTAGGAATCAAAGTGAAATTAGTAGAAAACTGGATTACTATATGTGTTCTATATCATTCTCCAAACTCTTCGCATGCACAGTTTATAGAATACTTAGAAGAAATTATTGAAGACTTGGTATCTGATAAGTCAACTGTCATTATTGTTGGGGATTTTAACATTAACCTCAATTTAGATTCTACATACAGCAGAAAAATTATAAGATTAACACAATCATTAGGATTAAGTCAATTAATAAAACAGAACACAAGGCGAACAAATGATTCAGCTACACTTATAGATTACCTGTTAAGTAATGATAATAACGTTGACCATGAAATTACAGATTTCCCAAGTGTATCTGATTATTCTAACTTGTTGATTACATTAAAGAACAAAGATAATACAAGTCTTAAATGTAAAAATTCAGTGACTATTAAAAGAAACTATAAGCAATTTGATGAATTGCAATTCCGGATGGGTTTGTTAGATACGGAATGGAATTCATCCACCGTTGACGTAGATTATATGTCAATGTCATTAGTGGATATCATTGTCAATAACCTGAATATATATGCACCCTTCAAAGAATATAAAATCTTCAACAATTTCAAATTGAATGTTTGGTTTTCTGAGGAAGCTATAAAAAAAATCAAAGAAAGAGATATCCTATACAAAATAGCAAAACAAACCAGATTGGATCATGACTGGGTAGAATATAAGAAAATTCGAAACATTGTGAACAATGTGATAAGAACAGAAAAAAGAAAATATTATGAAAAAGTAATTGATGAAAATAAATATGATAATAAGGCCATGTGGAAATCATTGAAAGAACTACTGAAAGGAAAAAAACAAGATAGTCCGGCAAGTATCAATTTTGATGGTGTGATTGGAAAAGACATTAATATAGCAAAGTCTTTCAATGACTTCTTTGTCCATAGCATACAAAAAATTGTTCACAATATAAAACCACTTAACGATTTCAATAATGTTATATTTCATATTCAACCAGTACATGCTAGATTTGATAAATTTGAAATGGTCAATATAATAGATTTGAAAAAAATGCTGGAGTTAATGAAGAAAAATAGTCCTGATAGTAATGGAATTGATCTTCGTATAGTTAGGATAGCTTTTCAGGCAGTTGGAAACTACTTCTTGGATGTTATTAACACATCGTTAAGGACTGGTACTTTTCCAGGTGCCTGGAAACTATCAACAGTTATACCAATTCAAAAAGTGACCAATACTACAAACTGTAGCGAATTTCGACCCATAAATACCCTTCCTATATATGAAAAACTATTGGAAACCGTGGTCAAAGAGCAGCTGCTCAAATTTATTGGAAGCAACGATATAATCATCAAACAACAATCAGGATTTCGACAATCGCACTCATGTGAGACATCACTACAATTTTTAATAACCCAGTGGAAAACAAGTATCAGCAAAAACCATGTAATAGGAGTTGTTTTTTTGGACTTTAAGCGTGCGTTTGAAACTGTTAACATAGATTTATTGTTATTAAAACTAAATCGGTATGGTATAACGGGCAATGTATTAAACTGGTTCAATAGTTATTTACGTCATAGAACACAGAAGGTGAAGTATAACAATGAATTTTCACATGAATTAGAAAATCAGTATGGAGTTCCTCAAGGTTCCGTTTTGGGGCCAATATTATTTAGCTTGTTTATAAATGATATTATAAATCAAGTGAAAAATGCCAACTAAAATTATTCGCTGATGATACATTGATTTACTTCGCTGGTGAACCGAGAAATAGAATCCTCTTTAAATGAGGACTTAAAACATATTTCCACATGGTTGTGTGATAATGGACTAATGTTGAATCTTGAAAAGACCAAATGTATGTTGATAGGAACAGAAGCAAACTTAAAGGTTGAAGGATAAGGATTTTAAAATGACCTTGTTGATTAATGATAGTAATATTGAGAAGGTGAAAACAATCAATACCTAGGAGTAATGATAGATGAAGAATTGAATATGAAAGCGCACTGTGATTATATAAAAAGGAAGGTCGCAAAAAAGTTTATTTTTTGTACAGGCTTAATGGTAAAATTTCATTGTTTTCCAAGTTGACTATTTACAAATCAATAATAGCACCTCATCTTGATTACTGTGGAACCTTTTTTTTTTCTCAATAGTGACCAGTTGAGTACTATTCAAAAAACTCAAAATCGAGCCATGAGAGCTATACTCATGTGTAACAGACGTACTTCAATTAAGAACATGCTAGAGATATTATCGTTAATGTCGGTAAAACAAAGAATACACTATAATATGTTGATATTTGTGTTCAAGCTCAAACACGATATGTTACCGACATACCTCAGTGACGAATTAAAGTATATAAGTAATGTACACACTCATAACACTAGAGCTCGAACAGTAAATGATTTTTATGTAAAAACTGAAAACACAGTGTGTGACACAATATTCAATAGGGGTCTAATACTTTTCAATAGTTTACCAATTGAGATCAAAAACATCACCTCCTTGAACCAATTCAAAAAACAATGTAGTGAATATGTATTAGAACAATTTTAAGCTAGAAATTCTTGTGATAATTTTTAATATGTTGTATTATTGTTGATGACTTGTAATTGGTAGTAGGTATTTTTAATATATTGCTTGAGACAGAAATCACAACCTACTAGCTTGTATGAACTTTTAATACTAATGGTATTTAAATGAATATTTTATTGTGTAATCTTCTTTTAACTGATGGAGTATTGTATGGTATGTTTAATTTTAGTTTTATTCGTATTCATAAGTGTATTATATTCATGTAAAGAGCAAATAGTGTGCTAATAAAGAGTTATATACAATACTAAATTCCAGATTTCCAGATTATTTCTTTTATTAGCTGGGTTATGTAGGAGAAATAATTGCCATGAAACCATGGAAATAATATTAAAAATATAATATCGAAAATATTTACCGATGATAGCAGGAATGTACAAAAGCATTTTGATTTCGATGACAGCCAGTTTCTTATCGAAAGGAGCAAATATACATGTAATATCCGAACAATTGACTGTATCCATGCTGCAGTTGAAAAAGAAGGTTTTGTTCGAGAGCTTGATATCTTTGTCATTGATTTTGATATCTTCCCTTTCATGTTTTTCCGATATGTCTTTGAATATTTCCACCTGTCTTCTTCGCCTTTCGGTTGATTCCACTTGCATATCTTCGACCATTTCCTTTTCTTCGGAAAGATAGGTGAAATCACTCTGGCAACTTACTGGTTGGTTACCAAGTGATGCTACGGGTTTGTATAATTGAACTATTGGTATTTTCGAAGTGGAACCCATGAAACTGTGTGGGATTCCAATTTTCACAGTAATCTTTTCAAGTGGACTTGAACCAATAGTCTGAACCTATGATAAAACAAAAGTGTATGGAGGAATGTCATTGAGAAATGAGGTAAACTTTTTTGGGCCCTTCCTTGAGTTATGCTGATCAAACAATTGAAGATATATACAAATAATTCCAAAACCACCCAAGGGAACTCAAATAAACTTGAGACAATCTTCCATTCGAATGCACTAAGAGGATTAATTTTATTTTTACACGCTTTATATTAGCTTCACTTGTATGTTTGTTTGCTTGTAACCGACTCCTTTGGGCGCGATTTTGACCCACTTCCAGATGTCCGAATGATTTAAAATTTGGCAGGTGTACATAATTCCGGTGGCGGCTTTAAAATGGCGGCCGAGTTTTGTGATTATGGTCCGATTTGCTTCAAATTTGGTATCTGAGGGTTTTCGTGGTCGGAAATCATGATTCTTTTGTTAAAATTGAAAAATTCAAGATGGCGGTTCCAAAATGGTGGACGAGTTTTGTGATTATGGTTTGATTCTATTCAAAATTGGTATGTGGGGGTTTTTGCGGTCGAATATTATGATTCTTTTGTGAAAATTGGAAAATTCAGGATGGCGGTTTTAAAATCGCGGCCGAATTTTGTGATTATGGTCTGATTCTATTCAAAATTGGTATGTGGGGGTTTTTGGGGTCGGAGATTATGATTATCTAATTTGATAAGATAATTCCATTTTTCAATTTGCAAAAAATTAATAATAATAGTTTAAAAAAAAACACTTTTATAAATAAACCACACTAAAAAGTAGGAAATAAATAATAGTTTAAAAAACTAAAAAACACGCTTTGATAGAAATCAGATTAAAAAAATAAAAAATGAGAAAAAAATTTATTTTATTTAAAAAAAAGCGTGGGGTGCATGGTATCAATAATTATATAGTACATTACACACCGAGGCGATACTATGCACCCCACGCTTTTTTTTTAAATAAAATATTTTTTTTTCCTATTTTCTATTTTTTTAGTCTGGTTTTCTATTAAAGCGTGTTTTTTAGTTTTTTTTAATTATTATTTTTTTCTCTGCTATCAACCGATGTTGTCATTAATGACATCATTTTTATCCTGATAAATCATTTTTTGGAAGCTTGTGGTAAATGAGAATCTTATTATTAAAGAAAACACGATGAATGACCATTTTTAACATTGTTGAAATTTTGTTTATGTTAGATGCAAATTAAATTGTTACACCATCGGATAGAATTTTCACTTATAATCTCCCTAGAACATGAATTATTGCCGGAAATTTTTTGAGTACATGAATTTTTTGAAAATTATCACGAGTCGCGATGCGACGAGGGATAATCTTCTTTAAAAATTCATGTACGAGACAAATTTCCCGCAATTAATTCAAGCACGTTGGGGATTCGGTAAGAAAATTTTATACCGGAATTATATTTAAATAGAAAACATTGAGTAAATATTTATTTTGACGTTATTCACAAATAAATAGAAGGCTGTATGTAATGGGAATTGGGGGAATTTTTTGGTTTGGAAATTTTTCTAAAAAAATGGATATTCAATGATTATGTTATTGATTTTCCACGTGCCCTATTAAAATAAAATATATAATATCAGATAAATTTTTATATAAAATTGATTGTTTTCATACAATTTTCTTACTGGGTTTCAGGGAAATGTCAATATTGATTAAAAATGAAAGTGGATGTTCGTATTGCGGGATATTTTTTTTTCCCCGTGCCCTAGTAAAACAAAATTTATAATATCAGATACATCATTATATAAAAATAATTGATTTTATATAATTTTCTCACTAGGTTTCAGGGAAATGTCAATATTGACTACAAACAAAGGTGATATACAGCAAAAAAAATATAACTATACCTATACATATATTTTTCATATTGTTTTAGGTTTAATTCTTAGAAAAATTAATATTAGCGGTAATAATTTGTTTTTCAAATAATTCAGGAAATCGGGATATTTTATTCTTTATTCTAAATAGAATGTTGCCGGTTAAAAAAATATTTTGTAAAGTTAGCCATGGATTTGACATTCACTACTCCTGTCAATCAATATTTTATTTGTGGCATTATAAGTCGCAGATGATTCCACATCTGATTTTATGAACATCCTGCTTATATTTTCAACAAATCAATTCCTCATAACATGGTATACAATCATAAGTTAGTAAAAAAGTGATAATAAAATGAACTTTCAATCGTATGAATTGTGTTCCTTTTGCAAAGAATCACAGCACATTAAAATGTGCCATAAAAATGTAAAATATCTAACATACCTAGTGGAAGAATCTGGATTAAATCCTGAGCAAGAGAACTTATTTAAAGAGATTGGCAACATTCTGCGTGATATTGTGCCTTCTTTTGGACACAAATCTAATACTCAAAGAAATAAACTGGTGTCTCAGTATTATTTTTATTTTATGAAACACAGGCATATTGTTAAAAAAACACCGGTTCTGTGTTTTATTCAGGAAAGAGGAGGTAGAAGTGGAATTTTTGATGAATTTAAAATTAATTAATGATATTATAGAGTGTACACCTTAATGAATTGTAATATTTCCAACTTATAAAGTAAGTAAATGAAAAATATTGTCAATATTATTTCAATATTATTTTTGTCCAATTATATGATAGCTGTCATGTGCCGGGAAATTTCCACTTATTAATTTTACGTCTACATGCTAATGTGGATGAAAAATGTTCAGAAAATTTGCTGGTTACCATAGTAACAATGTCGAAATAAAGCATCTGATTGATTGAAAATGACTGGTATAAAATTTTCAATATAATTGCGGGAATGATCCATAGAGTTCCCATTGAAAAAACATATTTATGAAGGACCGACAGCTCAAATTGTATTGGTGTTCGGAAGACTCAATTTTAATATATGAAAAATATTATTTGTATGAATGATACAGTGTAGATAGAACAATTAAAATCGAACTAAGTAGGAAAAATAAATTTGGAAATTATTATTGAAAAAAAGATATATATTTGTTCGTTCATTCCAGGAATGTTGAAATATACAGGGTGTTCTATTAAAAAAACTCTAAAGCAATCGCTTTATAAACTTCTGCTGGCAAGTATAGTTGAATAAAATTCAGTTAAAATACAACCTGTTTACTTACTTTGTAAATATGTACGAGTTCAGCATTCATGGCGGTGGTATTTCCGATAGAGTTACTTTTCTGGTCCGATTTTCTAAAAAAACAATCGCAGTTGTAGGAAAACTGATTAAGTTATGTATTTCCCCTATTATTTGGC